>JAJEKB010008306.1:0-10772 GCA_022393335.1 Macrotrachela quadricornifera | reverse complement strand
GTCCTCATAGAAAACATCATCAATTCTTCATGAAAGTTTTGATTAATTATGGGGCAATGCCAGTACTCACTCCTATAAATCTCAGTTTGATCAGTTAAGCCTTTGCCTTACTGTGAATATCCGTCAGATAAGCCCTCAATACGACCTTTATTAATGATCTTGTGTACCTTCAATCTCCACTATATGGTTCAGAACCAGAACTATGTTTTCAGCATTAATAATAAACATCAAGAACTATGCAACTATCGCAATATGTGACTACAGCACAATAGCACTGTGAATATCGTGTATGATGTACTATTCAGTGGAGACTTTATTTGAAAAAAGTCGAAGATGCTAACATCATATACTTAGAATTTACTCACGAGTTTGATTAAGAATGTGAGACGTAATATTTTAAGTCTCTGTTTCGATGTCTTATAACACAGGGAAGCGGCGTACGGAAAGTGAAAAAATTGCTTATATATTGTTTTTGAATAAAAAACAACACAGGTAAACATTTGCATGCTTCTATGAGAGCGAAAAATAGATACTCTTCACCGATTAATGCTAAAGACTATTGTAATACATGCTGTACTGGGTTTTGTTCTTTTCTTCCTTCAAATGAGTCATAGGTTTTTTCCGTTCTGATGCATCATATATATACCCTTTATCTTTTCTCTTCGCTTGTATGTTTTAGTTCTCTTTTATTCTTACTGACAATTATAATACCAATTATGTAAATAAAAATGGTTCTCGAATGTATTTGTTGTGATACTCGTATTGATTCGAAGAATTATCGTCCATTTCGTGGTATAACGATGCGTCTGTTTGTTTCTGCGCGAACAAATATGTGTTTGCCAGACTCTGGGTCGATATGTAATGCTTGTCGAATGTCTTATTTAAAATGGCGTAATAATACTGATGATGATGTCTATAACAGAAAAAATTTTAAAAAAACACTGCTCCTGACTACGGCATGTACACACATGTACAGAATATAATTAATTCCTTTATGACAGTACATAAAATAAGCATGAAAGAAAAGAATATTGATTGGTCCACCCTTTTCAACCAAATATGTTTGTCTATATAGAAAAGAGGGCGCAATGATGTGTTATTTTTGAATTTCTGGCAATCTGTGTAGATTCTATTTCGAAATTCTATTCTTCCGAATTAATCCTTTGATATTTCCAAATAAAGTCGTCAACTGTATATTGCATAACATTATAACAAGCATCATATATAAGACCAATATATCTATCAGGTATATTTACAAAACGTGCCAGCAAAAAATAGAGAGATGTCTAGGAAACAGCTTTATTGTTTTGAAGCATTCCTACAATGCCATAATATGTAACGCTTAGTATGCTTCATTTTTTCTTTACTCTTCATCATTAAATATATACCTTGTAAATAAAGCAAATGATCATAATATATTCATTACATTCATTCTTTCTCTTCTGCTGTATGTGTTTTAAGATTTTTTTTTTGTACAAAAAGAAACTTGATTGCATTCTTATTTATTTTAGACGCATGCAAAGTAATTATAACAAAATATGAATGAGATGCAACGTCCATCATCAAACATGAAATTTTTTGAGCATGAAAATGATACTATCATTAATGTAATAGATATTTTTTCTATTTATTTGACTGATGATAAGATATTCTTTCTTTTCAGATCTTCGATACCGATGCTGATAGGGAAACACATGATGATGCAGCTGTTAATCTAGAAAATAAACCTGTTGACAAATTGTTGCGTGAGAATAAGACTACTGTTCAGATACTTTCAATGAAAACATTCCCAAAAATAGATTTTATTATTGAATCAAATACAAATGATAACGATTCGAAAGTAAATGATTTAAAAAAAAATTCGTATTACTAAATGTATCAAATTTAAAAAATATTTTTGTATAAGAAAGTAATAAGAAAATTTCTCAGAGAAATTCAAATAATAATTAATAATGCATCAGAAATCATAGATAGTTATTCCAATTATGTTCTTTCAGGTGGAACCAGTACCAATATTGCCAGAACAACAAGATAAATCTACGTGATTATTTTACTTAATGTAGAAGCATACGTATATTTTGTTTATTTTTATTCACAGATCTGTCGATTTAAATGATAAAATGGTTAAAAAAAAGGTCAATTGCAAAAATTTAAGTGAATACTTGCATGAACACGAACGTTTTCTCAAACTTGTACGTAGATAATTCGTTATTTATCAATATACATCATATTGTTTCCTTCTAATAATAATTCAGATTGAATATACAAAACGATTGAAAAGATATGAACAAAACAAACTTGATATACAAAAAGCAAATTTAAAAAAATTACAAAATAGACTTAATAAAGAGTATGTATATCTGTATTAAACATACATTACTTTTATTTTATATTTAAGAATCGAAGAAATTAATTTTAAACGTCAATATGAGAAAAAAAAGCAGACAGATGCTTTGCGCAATAGACGTACATATTTACGTAGACGTATGGAAGTAAGAAATATTTTTCAAGAAAAATAAAACAGATCTTCTTTTTTATCTGTCATTTATCATTAATTTCTTGTAATGATAGGAATCACAATTAAAAGAAAGCAGAAAACCTATCGTTCAAACGACGTTATTTGTTTCTATCAAACCATTATCATTGAAATCTGAATTAATTGAAAAAAAGAAGACAGATAAATCATTCGAATCACCTTCGTTAGCTACTATAAATCAATCAAAATCAACTTCATATATGTCTACTAGAGGTTCTACGCGAGAATCACAGTGTCGGTATGTATTCATACAAAAAAAAATTTCGATATAAAGAGCTCCTACAAAATAAAATAAATTTAAAAAAAACATACCAATCCTTTTTACCACTAACATTTCCACGTCTAAAAGATTAATGATAAGTTCCTTTCTACATCTATTTCCGGTAAAGTTTTAACATAAGTTTTTAGGATCGAGGAATCGTATTGTGAAATCATTTTTTAAAAAAGTAATACTTTTGTTTCACACTTAACATGCCATAATTAGGCATTATAAAGACAAGTAACATTCGACTGAATAGAATTCAATGAGAAGCGATAGATAATGAGTAGACCGTATTCAGTTGAGGATTGAGTTAGTCTCAGCGACGAGTGTTACTTTTTGATTTTTCTATTCAATTCTAGAACAAATGTAGCATGTCAGACGTTAACAAGTTATTCTGATGTATTGTTTGTGGATCGCCAACTTAAAGATATGAAAAAACATTTTAAAGGACCTCCCAAGTAAGTTGATGAATGATATCAATTTTTATAAACTTGAAATGTAAGAGTCATTTTTGTAGAAATATTGGGAAAAATTTGGAAGAACTCATCATACAATTTGTTGAACATTCAAAATTATCATGGAAAAATGATTAAAAAAACACTAAACAATTGTAACGGAAAATATACAAAACTTTATATAGATTAACATTTTACGTTGAAAATATAAATAAAAAAACGTGCTTACAGACTGATAAAATGAGAAAAACTATTCTTTTCCCTCTTAAACTTGGTGTACATATAAGATTTCATCTTTTTATTTAAATTTATTTGAAAAATAAGATTCATTCTAGATTTGAATACAACAGAGATTATATTAAAACCTAGAGGCGTATATATTGAATCTTATTGATAGTGGAGAAAATCTCTTATGATAATATTATAAAGTAAGTGTAGATAATAAAAGAAATTTTATATGCCTGAGGGTGAGGGTGTAAAAAGCCGGAACGTGCTCATGAACACGGATGAAATGCACATAATTAAAGAACATTGATTGCTTCCTCCAGGACAGTAAAGAAAACGATGTTATTAGAGTTGTATCACCATCATTGTTTTTCTTATGTACTCATTACTAATGTTAAGAATAGATAGAGTTTGAAACAACCTACGTCACCTTGTTCAAGAAAACAATTGTAAGAAGATACTACGAAATGACAGAACCATCAATCTGTTTATATAACTTCCTGAGTTTGGATTGTGACTTAGGTAGCATTAGACATAGCGCTGATAATCATATTGAAAATGACGATTAAGTGCAAAACAAAAATCTATATTAAAGGCCTTTTTTTATTCTATTCGATTTATTTTCAATAATGACTCGACTATGTAAAAGACTAAGAGATATTGTTAGTCATTGCATTACATTGCATCATCTTATAAATTACAATGATGAATGTTTAAAATCCAATAGGAAAAGAACGAACATGATAAAAAAAAAAAGAATAGCAGCGGGAAGTTTCGATCTTCCGACATCTGAGTTATGAGCCCAGCACGCTTCCACTGCGCCACGCTGCTATGCATATGATATCAGTACAAGTAGTGGAATAACTGTAATCGAATGAAGAATTTCGATAAAATCTATGTATTTCATATATATATATATTTATAAATAATGAAAAAATCTTAAAAAGAATTCTATTAGACTGTAAGATATCTTCTAGACAAAAGTTTTTTTTTAGTTTCAAGATTTTGAAAGATTCTTTCAAGCTTTCGCAAGAAGTAAGCAGAATTCAGACTTAAAGATTCATTATCTAAATCATATCTCGAAACCTGAATTTTATTAGAGTGACAAACCATTTTCATGCATTTCTCTAAAGATGATTATTTGTGAAGAATTTCATTTTATACATTGTTACAGAAAAAAAAAACATCCGAAGTTATTCCGGTTTAATTGCAGGAAACTACAGATCCCTAGCTGTTGCCGTTTTTATGTTATTGAACTAACCATTCATCTTTCTATTGTTATAATGTGAAAATTTCTATGTGATTCAATCCGATTGTCATTTTTCTCACAAATCGATAAGATGAATCTAAAATAAAATAAAAGAAATATTTTATACAATAATTATACTTATTATTTTGTAGTATTAGATAGAAAATGAACAAACAATCTGAAAGGATACTTGTGATGAATTCGATGAAAATTATTCTGTTTTTTATCTATTCTTTTATTGCTGTAGATCTTTTAAATCGAAGACATCATGCTTGAGAAAGAAATCGAATCTTCAGTAAATTTCTAATCTTTTTTTAAAATAATCAATGTATTGTAATGTAAATAAAAAGACCCAAACAGAAGAGATTAGAAAAAAATCAAATTCTTTATCTTATCGTTTTTTTCATAGAATTATTCGTAATATACATTTTTGTAATATAATACATTGATACGTTGGTGTGAATGACGCATATAAAAAATGTATAGATACCATAAGGTAGGTAGGCGAAAAGCAAACGTGTCATGTTACTTCTATTTTTACTAATTCACACGCTGATTTTTTTTGTTTTTTTCCCATGACTCACATTCACATTTTCGTCATAGTCAATTGCTTACATCGAAATATTACTTTTTTAATAGGATATACATTACATTGGTAAAACATTATTTTAGCTAAAAACGTGTGCTGATATATATTTGTATTTATAATGGTGAAACAAAGTCGTCTTGAAGATTTACCCGACGAGATACTGATTGAAATATGCCTCTTTTTAAGTCCATTCGACATACTCTATTCGTTTGGTCGTCTCAATAGACGTCTTCAACGCACAATCACCGAATTTGGCTCTCAATTTGATCTTACTTTTTTTCCTCTTGATTCATTTCAGTATTTCTGTTCGGTATCTTTTCTGAATTTTATTTCTGAACGTCTTACTAAATTAATACTTAGCAATGAATGGGTATTTGGTCAAATTGAACTTTTTGAAAAAGCTATTGAACATATATGTTTCAAAGAAAAGTTTCCTATGTTAAAATCGATGTCACTTCGTGATTTTACAAACAATAATGTAACTATTTTACCTAAACTACTTTTTCTTGAAGAATTAAGTATTAAATTAAGTTCTCGTGAGAATATTAATAGTACAACTGAATGTCTTATTAATTCCTATGTATTTAATGAACAAAATAATTTTCGCAAAGTAAAATTGAACAATAATCAAGGTGTTCAACTTAAACCTCAAACTCAATCAAATACACTTTTGAAAGAACTATCCATTCAAATAGCTACTTTAGAAGATTTAACAGTACTTTTCACTCTTATACCTTGTGTTATTCAATTGGAAGTAACTATTATGCGTGCTGCACCATCAACATTCATTTTTCAAGATCAATTTTCGATTGGTATGACACCGAAATCTTTAAAAGAACTTTATTTGTATACAATGGATAATAAAATAATGCCATTTGAAACACTTTATTTGATGATATTATCTATTCCTTCACTGGAATATATTACTTTCGATATAAAGACCAATGATCCATACTATGCTGAACCTATTCTCTGGACAAATCTTATTACTTCAATACCATGTCTGACAACATTGAATCTGAGTCTCAAAATACGACTAACAGAAGCTCTATTTAATCGTTTTGGTGCTGAAACAAATCTTGATCTTAAACAAAAAGTTTTCGATACATTTAACGAAAACATCAATCTTTTTTCCTTTATTACTTATATAAATACACAAACATTATTCATTGATAGTATTCCTTATCGATTTAGTCGTTATCAAAGTTGTGATACATCTCCAGAAGCTATGCATGCTCTCTGTAATGATTCAATAGCCATCCAACAATCTCCTCGTCGGGTTGCTGGTCTTTCACTGAATGGTGAACATGTTCCAATAACCATGAAAGATTATTTGAACATTATACATCGTTTTCCACATATTAATTGGATTTATCTCAAATCAATTAATGTCAACGATGAAAAGAAAGAGGAAGATGAATTACTACCAATCAATTTAAAACTAAAATATTTCAAACAATTGTGTTATTATCGTTCAAATTTATGTAAAGTAAATAGAGCATTTTTTAATCAACTCTTTTATGGACACGAACAGCTCGATACACTTAAAATGTTTTATGGTGATTTGAAATATCTATTACGAACAGCATTACCACCAATCATGGGTAATCATATTAAACATTTAGGTTTATATTGTAATGGCGCCGATGGTGTTATTCGTCTTATTGATTTAGATTATTTTATTTTGGCATTTCCTTTACTTGAACATCTGATCATTAAATTAACATCACATAATCTCATCAAAAAAAATCAGACAGAAATAATTGAAACATTAATTAGATCTTTTAAACAACTTCGTTCATTTTTAATTGTATGTGAAAAAGGTACTCTCCAACTAGCTCGTACTCTTATGGAAGATGAACAGTTGAAACTTCACTGGCTCGCTCGTATCAATGTCATCGGTGCACATTTGACTCTTTCTCCTAAGAGTTTAGCTCTTTGGAAGAGTGATAATCATATTACTTATTGTTGATGATTAATAAATATTTTTGAAACATTCTAAGAATTCGCCAGCTTTTCCGAATATAGTAAATGTTTGGTTTTCATTGATTGTTTTAGTCAGTAGATTGAATGGCTCCGAATTGCACAGAAAAATATAATTTGAAGAGAAAACGTGCAAAGTAATTATCAAAAAAAAGATAATTAAAATCCTGATTTCTTTTTCAAGATGTACAATCTAGAAAGCTCTAGGAAAAATTAGTGATGTAAAAGTCGAAAACTCAATCTGATTCAAAAAAAGAAGAATTTCGAATATTCAACAAGTAATGCTCGTGGCTAATTGAATTCCATTATGAAAGCTATCACTGAACCAACATACATACATTATTGTTATAGATAATTACTTTGTAAAAGCTGAACCAATAAATGAAATATTTTTTGAAAGATATGATCTATATTAGTTAATATTTTTGTAAGCAACAGAAACCTAATTAGAGTTTTGGATATGGCGCATTTTCACTGGAAATTTACTTAATAATTAGTATGTTATATCACACTTTGAAACACAAACATGTAGTTATATACACTTCTAAAACTTCAAGAACGTTGATTGTTTTTTCTTGAGCTTATCGAATACTTCATCCTCACATTATGACAAAGATCGAAAACAAAGCATTTTGATCTGAAGTTTTCAAGGAATATAATATAAATGAAAGATTATTTCAAGTTTACAAAAAAATATGAAAACATACATAGTTGAGAGCGATTTCTATAGATCCTATACTATTACAATGATAAAATCTCTTTAGAATATCTATATGGTGAGTTTGTTTTTCTAAGAATAATTAAAAAATCGTGGATTTAATTTCAAAAAGCCATACTCAAAAAAATAAGGTCCTGCTATTATATTATTTTCTTTGTTGAAAATCACATAATGATTAGCACGAAAGAGTTCAAAAAGGGCATGAACTAAAGTAACATTTCTTGGATGAATTTCTGTCAAAATCTGTCGAGGCCATGTGCTCTTCAATGAATTAAACATTAAAGGAAAAAATGCATATTCAGCACCTTCAATATCAATTTTAAGTATATCAATAGATCGATGAGTATGATTTAATTCTTTAATAACAGTCGACCAAGATTTTGAATTATTTGGATGAATTCCATTGCCGAAAATGATTTGATGAAAAGTACATGAATTTACTGGACATGAATATTGTTTCTGATCGAATGTATGAATTTCACAATGAGGCATAGCTTTTTTCATATCAACTTCGAACGAAAAATCTCCACTCGATCCAGCACTGTAAATTAAACAATTATGGTATGATTTTAATCGATAAACATCACAAACCCATTTACCACCATCACCCATTGCTCCGACACGTCGAGTATGTGTACAATGAAAATTTGGCTCCCAATTTGCTGCAAAATAGTAATTATGTGGACGTTTCATCATATTTTCTTTATCTTGAGTAGAATAGATATATTTACGTTCATTCCAAGTAAAATTCGATTCACAAAAAAATCCATCACTTTCAATAAGGGATTGTTGACAGTCATCTTTAGTAGTTAAATAAATTTGTTTAGTAGTTGAAGGAATTGATGATGAATATGATTGATAATACCATAGAAATATAAACAATAAGAAAATGCAAACTATGAATAATTGGAGTAATGTTGGAAGTGAAGGAATCGGTTTTCCCATTGGTCAATTTGATCAAGAGTTATTGATATTTTCGAAGGCTTCAATTTGCTTACTGATAGTAAACAGAAAGTACTCTACAAATATCCAATTTTCATCGGGATCTTTAAATTGAAAAAATCCAGTGAAAATTGAATGAAAACCATGCAATTGAAATAGACTAATAGTTCGTTTTTTTTGTACACGAAATAAAAATAAAACATTCAATGTCCTTATTCCATCAACATGTTATTGTTTACTCTTCTGTTGTTAACTAAATTCTTTTTTCTTTATTGACAACAATCGAAGGATTGAGATTACAACTTCACGACTGACAAAATATGCTATGAAAGTGAACCAATCGAATTCTCGTCAGTAAAAAAAAGTTTTGCAAGATTTGAGTCGCTAGTTGTCTCACTGAATCATTACAAATATTCCGATTATGAATAATTCTGACATCAACTGTCATGTATGTAATATTCGAAAGTTGAATTCAACTATTCAACTACGCAATTGTTCATCTACAAAGGGCGCAAGGAGTAGAGATGTCATCAGGAATTTTCATTTGAGGGAGGCTCACCCTCTGAGCTCTCAAAGTAATGAAAGCTACACTGAATTTCTCTGCATATTATAGCAGAATAGTTCTCAAACGGTATTACTTACAAAAACAGTGGATTTTCGGGCATCTGAGATTTTAAGGAATTTTCAAGTTTTGAAAATTAACAAAGCGAAAATCTAGAAAATGATATTTTTCAGTTGTATGATATAATGATTGTACCATAATAGCAAATAATTAGTTGAATTTTTATTAGAAGAAAGAAGTACGAGCGCTAGCTTAATGTTTATCGGGATTTTGTTTTAGGTTTTTTATTATTCAACTGTAAGAAAACGGATGATTTTGAACTAGATTGTATACTAAATCACTAGAAAATTCAACACAAACTTTATATTTGAAACAACTCTATTTGATGACGGAGTGGCCGGGAGGAACAAATAGGTAGGAACACCTTCCTACATTTGATAAAGATATGACCAAAATCTTCTGACTTTAGGTTTTTTACCTCCAATGTTTGGATGTGTTCTTCGGTACAGAGGCAGGTTTGGAATACGGAAGCTAATGCCTCCGCCCAAATTGAAGTGGAATAAGTGTAAGTCAATTACTCGATAATGGTGACAGCTAGTGACCTGCGGTTTTCATCAATCGAGAGAGAAGGTCGGAGCACGTCTTTCTCTCAAAAATAGTGTATAAGACGAAATCCTTTTAAAAATAATTATAGTCGAAAAATATGTAAAAGAATCCATAAAAATGACCTGTCAGTTAGATGAATTTTGATTGTGTTGTTTGATTTAAATGGAGACACTTGAGACCTGCAGTTCAAGATACAATACGCTTTCCTACTTTTTCTTACAGTTTCATTGGTATCTGAAGCTACTATGATAAAAAGTGCTAAAAACTTAGTAAAATTTCCTATTATTTGCTCAACATTAGAATGGAAAAGACGATCATTTGCATTGTGTCTTAAACGATAGATCTCAAGTGCCTCTATTTAAATCAAACAACAAAATCAAAAGCTCATCTAAATGGAAGATCATTTTCATGGATTCTTCTACATGTTTTTCGACTATAATTACTTTCAAAAGAATTTCGTCTCGTACATTATTGGAGAAAAAGACGTGCTCCAGTCTTCTCTCTCGATTGATGGAAACCGCAGGTCGCTAACTGTTACCATTATCCAGTAATTGAACTTACACTCATCGTTCTTTAATTATGGCGCGGACATTAGGTTTGGTAATCGACGTACTACCGAAAAGCCACGATGAAGATCAAAAAAAA
>JAJEKB010008305.1:0-11443 GCA_022393335.1 Macrotrachela quadricornifera | reverse complement strand
TTTTTCTCGTTCATTTTCTGATACTTTTCTATATTGTTCGATTATATTATGCAAAAAAAAAGAAAAACTCTTATTCTTGTTTTCTGTACTGATTCTTTTCGACTGTTTTTTCATTCAAGTATAAAAACTTATAAATATATATATATATATGCATTCAACGAATATAAGGCGCTGGATGACAAAGAAAGATTAGAATAAAATATTATTCGTAGAAACTTATATATCAAAACTGTGTAAATGATAACTTAGAGGTACCACTACAAGGTGATACAAGGATACATATTTTTTTGAGATCTGTGGAATTCGTTTTTCTTAATAGGATAGCGAGTGGGTTTATACAACAAGAAATAGTTTTTTGATCATTATTTATTTTGAAGGAAATTGCTCGTTTGAATCTAGAACAAATTTTTTAATTGAAGGTGCAGTATTATACTACATAGAAATATGTGCTCATATGTTCACGTTTGTTGATAATGTTCTTTTTCTGGATGAAGTAGTTTTCTAATAAAACTTCAAAAGTCAGTCACTGTGAGATTTGTTTTTGTATGAAATACCTATGACATTGAAAGTTTTAAATATGTCGAGCTAATTTTAATATTAAATTGAATGTTCCTCAAACAAAAATATCATGAAAAATCGATATTTCAAATCAAAAACTATTAGAAAAAGTTTGGTTTAGCTTTACATAGGATAAATATAAATGGTAATTGTGTTAATGAAGATAAGAAGATGGCTCACTAATCGTTCCAGTACGAAATAGAATAGAAGGAGTGTGAAAACCTCGGATTTAAATCCAAGTGTTATGTGTATCTATTTGAGCTCTAGGACATTTCAATTGGACAGAAAACGGGCGGCCAGACATACTGACCGATTTTAGAGTCTACTCACTTTTTGAGTACACAAAAATATACATTTGAATAAACTAAATCATACATATGATAAAATGAGATATTTAAGGAGAACAAATATTTTTAAGAATTTGAATAAATAAGTGAATTTTACTTTTTATCATTCAATACATATGAAAACGGAAACATAATCTTTCATTAATAGATTTCTTTATATATTTCATAAACTATTCAATGTTTTATACAATTTGAAAATTAGTATTCTATATTTTGTTATTGATAAATTTTCGATTGGAATAATTCATCATTATTAATAATAATATCATTGATTATATAATCATTCAACAATTATCGTAAATCTCATTCACAGACAATATTTATTTTAAAATTAATAAATAAAATAATAAAACATTTAAAGCAATGATTAAATTTAGAAATACAAAAAAATAAATCACTAAGTTGAATATAGTTAACTAATATTAACAAGTGTTTAAAAGAATATAGAAATCGGTCATACTCTGTGTTGTTCCACCAATATCAAGGCGACCATCACCGTTGAAATCCCTAACCGCTGCTAATTGAGGATATGCTTCATTGCCAAAATTCGTCCTTGTTGGAAAATTTCCTTTACCATCGTTAATAAATACGTATAAATAATTGTTATTTTCTGAGGTAACTATAATATCCAACCAATTGTCCATATCTAAATCAGCGACAGTAACATCTGACGCATAGATAGCAACTGAATAATTGGTTCGATTTTTGAAAGTACCATTTCCTTGATTGAAGAATATACTCATAAAATTCTGAGTATAACTGACAGTAATGAGATCTATATATGTGTCACCATTCAAATCTCCTGCAGCTAACGATCTTGGATATAATGGTGTTGAAAATGTATTTTGTACACTAAAACTTCCATTATTATAGCCGAGAAATATTCCTATACTATGGTTATTATAGTTAGTAATAGCAATATCCAAGAAATTATCATTATTGTAGTCAGCAATAATTATATCTGATGGATTTCGGTATGTTGGAAAAGTGTTTTGAGATCGAAAACTACCATTTCCATAGCCTATTAATATACCTATATTATTAGAACCATAGTTAGTAACGATAATATCAGGACGTCTATCATTATTGAAATCGGCAATACCAATTTCTAATGGCTGCGTTCCTACTGCAAAATTCATTTCTGCATAAAATGTTCCATTTCCACGGGCAAGTAAAACACCTATATAATTATTGACATAATCGGTAAAAACAATATCTTTTTGATTATCGTTATTTAAATCCCCAATCTTAACAGAAAAAGGAGCATATCTAAGCGGAATAATTTTTTGTGCTCCAAATGTTCCATTACCATAGCCAAAAAGTATTTGAATAGCCTTATTTCCATAGTTAGCAACAATAATATCAGTACGATTGTCTCCGTTGATATCATCGAGAGCAAATCTCTGAGAATTACCATTAAGTTCATATGCATCATATGGACCATATGTCAATATATTACATGGACGAGCTAATTAGCAGAGAAAAATTTTAATATAATTTCATATCTAATACAGAAAATATTTCTTTTTCATTTAACTTAAGAAAGTTATATGATTATAGAGATAATTCCATTTAGAATCTTAGGTAAATATACTTTACTGATTATTGAAAGTAAAGTATTAAAAATTTTTGCATATCAATGAACTAATCTTTTTAGAAAAGATAAATTGTCACTTTGAGTGAGAATCAGTTGATGTATATTAAGAGATAGTTTTCTAATTATTATATAGAAATGTTGTTAAGAGTCAAATTGTGTACGTGTATACTTGTTCAAATCAACGATGAATATATTTAGGGCAATCCAAAAATAGTATCCGTCATATTATATTTTCATATAGACTACTTGTTGCAACATCGATACTTGGTCGCTTAGAGTTTTGGCTATTTTGAAAATACAAAATGCAAATATAAAATAAGCGGTCCTTTAGAAATTGTATTCTCTTTTCACGCTACATCCTGTGCATGGATATTTTGTTTTTCTAATACAACTTATTAAATTGTAATGAAGTGAAATACAAAACTGTCCTATCCATTATGATCTAATGCTACCAGCTAGTTTTCAACAGAAAACAGTTTTTATTGAATTTTTTTTATTAAGATATTATATGAATAGTGATCAAATAGCAGAAAAAGATAAAGCAAAAGTCACTCTATCTGTTCATATGAAAATATGATAGGATGGACATCATTTTTGGTTTGCTCGAAGTAGAATATTTTTAAAAAAGGATCAACGAAAACAGAAAATAGTTTTACATGTTAATATATTATTTCAAATGTATAAAATTTAAACATTAATAGTGTTTTAATAATAAAATATTAGAGAAATTTTGAATTTTTCTATCCTAAATTTATTTACAATCGAATCTGATGTTCTCATAACGATACAAGAATTTTTTTAATCCATATTAATTTCTCTCATTCTACAATAGTTTTCAAAAAAACACTATGATTTTTCTATATACGACATTCAACGTTAGCAGAATTTTACTTCATAAAAATAACTATTATACATTTTAAAAAAAGAATAAATATAAATATGTTTTGAATAATCTGTTTTTTTTTTATAAATCAGATAAAGGTTTATAATTTGAGAGAGATGATGAAATTGCATTGAATTGTATATATTAAATTTTTCTGATTAATTGTCAAAAATGTACTAAAATCTCTAATAAAAGTTGCAATTGCAACGTGTCTTTGAAAGGATGAAAATCACAAATTTCTATCCAGTTCAATTCAAAAACTCCTTATATTTTTTCACTTTTTAAATGAGCGTTAGTATTGCATAGATATACTTACTAGTAGTAGTTGTGGTCGTTGTAGTTGTGGTTGTAGTAGTTGCTAGAAAATATTATTTAACAAAAAAATATTTTTGAATTAGATTTTAGAATGAATTAATCATTTCTTATTATATTTTATCTTTATAAATAACTATTATACATACTAGTAGTTGTGGTTGTTCTTGCAGCTTTTGTTGAAATTGAACGACCTATAGTTAGACGAAGAGAAAGACCAACTACTGCACCTATGAGACATGTACCAGCAAATAATCCAAGAATGATTAAGATTCTTTTTGTTATTACAGCAGTTTTACTTTAAATAAATATATCATAATCAACATTTTAACATTCAGAACTATCTGATACATACTCTTCAGTCGTATTTCCAACAACAGATGATATATTGGTAAGTTTCTCATCAACCATCACCGAAGGCATAGAATTCTAAATATTAAATATCCTTCTTTAATTTATTATCTTATCTACTGTCTACTTACTGATTTAGTACTCATGATATTAAATCACAAAAAAAAGAAAAGAATATATTTACTAATCATTTTTATAAAAATATATATAAAGTAATTTATTATATAGAAAATTATAATGGTTTGTTCTACTTCATAGGATACATTACTTTGTAGAAAAAGAGTTCTAATATTCATAAACATACTTTTAAAAAAATGAAGTAAATCAATATGACGTAAATGAATTTCTTGAAATTTTCTATGTGGACTAATACTATCTAAATGATATCGAACAAAGACAAAAAAACGATTTTCAACATATTTAATATAAACAAACAATAGATTTTTAGATTAGCTAACAAAATCGTATAGGAATAAAACATGAATCATTCTTTTTTATCAATAGATAACTGTATAGTCTTCTTAGGAAGACTAATTATATCTTCTATTGTATCTTAGAATATCTTTAGATGGCAAAATAATGTAGATAAAGATTGTACTTCATTAATCAAATAACAGCAGTCTATTACTATTATGATTATTCATATGTATCGATGTAAAAATAACTGACTTGTTCTTTTCTTTTTACTTTAATTAATCAACACATTTTTTTTAAATTAAATGATTATTATTTTGAACTTATATTGTAGATAAAAATATTTTCATTTCATTGTAATTCATAATATACTGTAGAATTTTTTGACTAAAATTGATAACTAAAATGTAAATTATTTGAAAATTGAAACTAATTTAAGAACAAATTATATGCAGGTGACCAAGGGGGAAAAAGCGGATTTTTTTGGATTTCAAATCCAAAAAAATCCAGAAAATCCAGAAAAATCCAAAAAAATCCAGAAAATCCAGAAAAATCCAAAAATTCAGCAGCAATTTCCTCTTGTAAATGAAGGAATTTCAAGCTGAAATTTTTGCCATATGTAGACCGCGTGGTTCTTAGAATATTCTAAAATTTTCAGCGTAAACGGATGTTTCTCTCTCAAGATAATCAATTTTCAAGAAAACTCGATTTTCCAATCATGCTGCGAAATGTGAGTATTTTTTGTAATTGGATTATCTTCAGAAGAAAAGATCTGTTTGCGCTGAAATTTTTAGCATGTTTTGAGGACCACAAGGTCTACATATGACAAAAATTTCAGCTCGAAATTCCATTATTTACAAGAGGAAATTGCGGCTGGATTTTTGGATTTTCAAAATCTAAAAATCCAAAAAAATCCGAAAATCCAAAAAAATCTGAAAATCCCAAATCCGCTTTTTCCCCCTTGCAGGTGACTATGTTTATGGATTAATGTAAATTTAATTTGAGTTAAAATAAATGTGAAAACCTCGGAATTAAATCTGAGTGTCATGTGTACTTCAAAAAGTAAAACGAATTGACGACAATTTGACTTTGATCGAACTGTCTAAAAACTACGTATCTTGAGTCGATGCCAACATGTTGACCTTATCTCGTGAATGGCTTGGTCATTTGAGCTCTGAGACATCTCAATTGGACAGAAAACAATTTAGTCTACAAATTCATTCTACTCAAGTGAGAAAGTTATGAGATAAAAGAAGTGCTAAAAGTCAAAAACTGAGGAAATCCGAAGAAATCTTACACTCCAGGAGGCAGTATTTTGGATTTTTCTCACCCAGCGCACGATACCCTAGGATTAGTTTCCTACAAGATATAGATCTCATCGAGACACATATTTTCTCACTATGTTGTAAGAACAAAGACCTTAGGAGCCAATCTAGTTATATAGTATCTTTAGAAATCACAGAAATCGAGTTGGGATTCGTGCGCAGCTCAGAAAATTGGATAGGAAAAGATATTTCAGAATGGATTTGGGCTTGTATCTAACGAGATTATGGTAATAGGTAACCTCATGGATCTATGATAGATGTGTGATACACAGAGGCATCAGTATTTTCATAATGATTCACCAATATTAACAGCTATCGAGTTCGGATTTTTTTCATTTGATAACTCTTTTTAGTAGCGACACAACCATGCATCTAGAAGATCCCGCAACTGCTAGCCATCTGAGACATATTTAGGTAACTTTTACTTAAAAAACTACGGTTTGATTGAAAACAAATATCATTTTCGGAATTAGCGTTAAAAACTGAGTCGATTTATAAAGGGTGTTCTAGAAGTTCTGAAGCTTTTTTAAAATGCATCGTTCTCCCTTATAATAAAAGCAAACTCTTTGAAACTTTGGCATATTGTTGCACATATGTGGTGTCACATAACTACAAAGTTTGAGGTCTATAAGTTGTAATACGGCTGAGAAACTGTAACAACACTAGGATGTACTATTTTGTAAAGTTTCCTGTATTTCGGGTCTTCCAAAATGTCTATATCTCGGCTTAGGTAGATGATAAAATCTTGAACCTTTTTTAAAAGATGCACCGTAAAAAGCTCTACAAAAATTCTAAGAACAAATCTCTGTCGAATTACATCAATGGTTTCTGCCATACTCAAAATGAAAAACCTACATGGCAGTACTACTTCTCACCATATTGTGCGTAATAAAAAAAGGTTTCGAAGACCTTTTTACTTTTCAATAAGAATTTTTTATACAGCTTTTGTAGAGCTTTCAATGGCACATCTTTCAAAAAAAAAATCAAGATTTTATCATTTGTTCAAGCTGAAATACATTTAAAGCAAAAAGGTATTCTGAACATTTTTTTATTACGACCAGTACGGTGAAAAGTAGTACAGTCATGCAGGATTCTCATTTTGTGTGTGGCAGAAACCATTAACATAAATGAATAGCGATTTGTTGTTACAGTTTTTGTAGAGCTTTTCACGGCGCATCTTTTAAAAAAGTTTCAAGATTTTATCATCTACCTAAGCCGAGATATAGACATTTTGGAAGACCCGAAATACAGGAAATTTTACAAAATAGTACATGCCAGTGTTGTTAAAGTTTCTCAGCCGTATTACAACTTATAGACCTCAAACTTTGTAGTTATGTGACAATACATATGTGCAACAATATGCCAAAGTTTCAAAGAGTTTGCTTTTATTATAAGGGAGAACGATGCATTTTAAAAAAGCTTCAGAACTTCTAGAACACCCTTTATGTTAGAAAAAAGAACAAATATCGACAAAGAAAAAATGTTCAATGCATGTTATCGATCTGTCTTGTTTTCTGTTATTCTCAATCGATCAAAGAAATAAAATATCATTAACACCTGACGATTCCAACTTAGATTGTCGTTATTTTACAACTCGATTAGCAGTAGAAAATTCACACTCGACTGCAATGGAACTATATGATTACACAGTTCCACTTTCAACAACAGTGAAATTTTCAAATTTTAAAGTCGCTCATATATCATGATACACTATATGGAATTGAAAATATTCGACAAGTTAATTTGATCAGATGCACAAATAACTGTTAATATTCTTTTCAAAATATTAGAGCGTTTGAATAATTTTTTATTTTTGTCTGCTTTAAAATTTATATACGAATCAACTTCATTTGTGGTTGTTAATTCTTATAGATCATATTTGTGCTATTTCACGCAAGTAAGTTAGCACTATATCCGCTATATGACTTGTGTCAACTACAAAATTAGTTGTATCAGATGAAGAATTCAATTCTCCACTGCTTGGTACCAATTTCAAATTGAGTCGTCGAGTGAAAATGAGTTTGGGCCAAAATATTGAATTTTGGGCTCCATTTTCCTAGTAATTCATCTATGGATTCGACAGTACAAACTCATGCGCTGTAGAAAGCTGGAATAAAGACCAGGTCACCATTGTGATAAATACAGATACTGTACCAATTTCAACGAAAAGAAAAGCATACTTCTGTATGTCTGAAGTACAAGGAAGTATGCTTTTTTCGTTTAATTTTATCCAAAAACATAACACTTTTGTTCTTTTTTTTTCAGAATAAAAGGACTAAGAAGTACTAAAAAGTACCAAGTAGTTTAAGAAAGTATAAGAAGCACAGAAGTATGCTTTTCCTCTTTGACCCATTCACAACCA
Organism: Macrotrachela quadricornifera; assembly: GCA_022393335.1. NCBI lineage: Eukaryota > Metazoa > Rotifera > Eurotatoria > Philodinida > Philodinidae > Macrotrachela > Macrotrachela quadricornifera. Next base: position 3,294 of record JAJEKB010008305.1, on the reverse strand, counting down.
CTTGAACATATATTAATTTCACAATGGATTGGCGTAATCAAAACTTTCATAAAGAGAAGACAATATGTGATCGGATCCCCTACATGAACGTGGAAGCCTCTCATAATTACAGTCAATACGGTAGAGAGGCTCGTGACGGAGTTTAATTAGTGCTGCTTCAGTCAATGGAAAGACTAAGCCTCCTAAGTCAGTTCTTGAGTACGTGATTAGTAGAATATGATTCTCTTTGTTTTATCATGTATTACCGCAGGTTTGACTACAAGAAAACAAATATATACTAACTCTGTTCGAAGTCACTATTTCAACTGACTAGTGACAACCAATTAATGTTATTATGATACAGACATACTTAGTATTTCTGCATTATCAACTTTATACGAATCAACGAGTGTAAGAATATCTATTCATCAGCCCCAGATTCCACTCATGTGAATTGGTAATTAGCTCTTTTCAGACCAGCTTGATATGATGCACCAGTTTCCATTCACAGAAATGATATAGAATTGTCACACTTTTAAATATAACCATTATTGTGTCTGTCTGGATTTCAGCTCAATATTAACACTCGAAGATTTTTGGAGATATGGTTTGAACTATGAAAAATCTGATTAGTATTAGGTAGCGTTCATTAAGATGTGCTTCAAACAAGAAAAGAAACTCTAAAATAACATCCCTGGCGAATATGGAATGCTTTTACGCGAATACAGTGCTAACCTTATCTGCATATGTAATAGATCCTTATGTTACAATGACAAAGGCCTTGTTAATTTAATATGCCTTGCTTTTTATAAACCCCATCGTCTCACAAATCCCAAAAGAGTTCAAGATATCTGCATAAACTTTTAAATGATTTATAAAAAATAATCTTAAGTCTTTTTCCCTATCTTTCAACATATTGAAGGTTTTAGCGGTGAATAATAAATTTTGTATCTTAATTTCCAGAAGAAAAAGCCCTTATCTAGTATTGATGAATTCTTTCTATTTACATATACCGTCACTTTAGTGCATTCTTTGAAAGTTCTCAGATTAATGATTTCAACGCCGGAATCCGCGAGTTTTCGATGAAAATCTATCAAAAAGATGCTGTTTTCAACCTAAAATCATGGGTGTATGCTAGGAATTTGAAATCAGGAATCTGACAGCCAAATCTGATGGCCGATCCTGCGAGATTAGGATTGGCTCCGACCCAAAACCAAAAAATCCGGCCATCAGAAGTGAATTCAGAATTTCTGTTACCAAGGCTCTGGTAAGTCCGTAGTTTTTTGGTTGAAACGGCTCCTAAAAATTGCACTGGGTTTATGCAAGATTTTATATAGAGTGAAAATTTCTTATCTCACGATTTTTTTAAGAACACTCTCATTATCGTGTGCATACAGAGAAACACAAATTTTGAAACTTATCTTTCTATTCTTTTTTTTGAATCAAGCAATAGCAATGTGTTAACAATGCCTTTATTAACGCCTACGAATTACAATGTCAACGAATGATAAACACAGTTAGATAAGAGTATCTCACAATAGTTTCATATTTAATGTGAGCTCAGAACAAAAAGTCATAAAGAAAAAAAAGTTGGTTGGTCGGCTCCTTGTTTGATACTAACTTTTTTGCAAGAAACTATTTTTTCACTACTCATGATTATTTTCTATTTAGAATTAAGATAACATGGCAGTTAATATTATCGATGTGGTGAACTCAGGACGGCCAGTTTTCATCAGAACTGCCCTGGGTGATGGATATCTTCATGTTTCAAATGGAAAAGCTGTTAATGGCGCTGCAATTACTTTATGGAACTATGTAAATCAGGACAATCTTAAATGGTACATCAGCACGACGGATGGTGGGTTTCATATCCAGTCTGCAGTAAATCCAAATTTCGTCATTCATCAACAAGGAGAGAGTCAGGAGAACGGCGGGCTTATCTCACTGTTCAATAAAACCACACACGGTCATCAGGGTAACCTTAAAGTCAATTTTAACAGTGACGGACGTGGATACTACTTCATTAAGTTTGTGCATTCTGGAAAGTGCGTTCATGTCAACGATGCGAAAGTCGAAAATGGTAATCCCGTTTCACAATCGCAGCAGGCGGATGAGTATAATCTGTTATGGGATATTCAATGGGCATGAATGATAGCCATCGCTTGAACATCATTAAATAGTGACATTGTGTTCTATCATTTTAGGTTTTTCTTCTAATTATTATTTCAATACAGGTCGGAATTTTCGATTCTGTTGTTTTTCTATATTCCCTATTTCTTTTTATTTGTTATTTGTATTATCTTTTTCTCTTGGTATGTTCTTTTATTTATCCGTTCTGTTAGTTAATTCCTTTCTTCTAAACTAAAAGGCTATGGCCTTTCATTAAGGAAATTCAGACTACTCGTCTCGGAATGCTTTCTACAGACTATTAAGGTACAGAATTATATTTTTTTCTGCTAGTAACTAACTTTATTTTTCTATCTCAGCAACTAAAAATTGAAGCGTGCTCAGTTTTTCGATCTATTGATTGTCGTAAAATAGCTAGTATCTGCGATTAATTCATAAACTGATGTTTTCCTTCTTTTATTTTCTTTCGTAAATTAAAAGCTTTTTCAATAGAACAAAAGTATTGTGAACAATCACACATTAGATCTTATTTCGTTACCTTTGTTTTTTGAAAAATTCAATTTACTTTAATTGTTGATTAGCTATTTTCTTCATTATGTTCAAGTTCAATTCTTTGTCATCATTTGTTTCTTCAATGTTACGGTCGTTGTCGGTATTTTGAGCAATCAGATAATGATCATTTGAGTCGTAAATATACCCTGGAAGAGTATGAGACTTTACTGATGTAGCATAATCGGTCCATGTATAACCTATTTCATGTAAACTTTTAATAAGATCAATAGAAGTAACTGTTCGTTTTCATGTGGTCGATATACGATATGTGTAGAAAATTCACGCTTAATTATGAAGCTGCGAGTTTGATCTTAGAACGACCGCCGGCTATCTTGATATTTTCTTCTGAATATCCGTAATAGTGATTTTTAAATACCCGAAAGCACATAAACACCAAGTGCTTGAATGTATATGGACATTCCTCTAGAGTCCTCTGGTGAAGATGGTATACCACGTTAGTGAAGTTAGCGGCAGATTCGAGTAAAACAAGGAAACATTCGCACACAAAACTGTGTCAAAAACCATGACCAGTGTGTCTTATAGAACATCGAATATACCACAATTCAACATAATTTAAAAACCCAAATATCAAAAATCAAACCCTAAAAAAAGTCAAATACATCATTTTCAAGCTAC
>JAJEKB010008304.1:0-13439 GCA_022393335.1 Macrotrachela quadricornifera | reverse complement strand
AAATAAAGTTTTTGGTTCAAATTTGCCTCGACGAACGACAGTAGTTGATGATTCACCTTCGACAACCCAGCTTCTGTTTGTTGATTTGTGATAAACTTGCCTATGATAAATCCACGTCTCATCACCTGTTATAATATTACATAATCGCCAGGAATTACTTTGAAACTTTGCTAAATTTTCCCGACAAAGTCTAACTCGTTCTTGCTTTTGTTCATCATTCAGTTGATGGGGTACCCAACGAGATGTAACTTTTTTCATCTTGAGACAATCATGGATAATTCGTTCTATTATACCATGAGAGAGAGACGTCTCAGCTATAATTTCATTATAAGTTGAATGTGGATCATTGCTGATAACCTGTTGAACCAGTTCAATATTTTCATCTGTCAGCTCGGATACTGGACGGCCAGTTCGAGGATTATCATTAACATCTTCTTTTCCTTCACGAAAACGGTTTGTCCGCCTGGCGACTGTACGATAAGATGGAGCGTCAGGCTCTAATGCTGTTGTAAGTTCTTCGTGAATAGTCTTTGCATCAATTCCCAAAATAGTTCGAATTTTAATATTGTATCGATCAAATTCATTAGCCATTTTTGAAAATTTTTTTTTCAGTTCGAATTAAAGTTTATCTGAAAAAGTATTGTAACTAAGTCTAAAATAGAGTTAGTATATATATCATTATAGACAAGACATTCCACTATTTATCCATGCGAAAACCTCCTCAATATTAATTGCTTTATAAAATTACCAATAGCGTTGCCAGAACTTTTGGTCAGACCTAAGTATTCCTGTGACACAATTGGCTACTATGAAATTAATGGTAAATCAGATTTATGAAAATCAAGGTCTTCATACTACACAATTATTAGGTTGTATTTTGGATGTTTCTATGCGTCATACACCTAAAGCCATGCAGTTTGTGGCAACAGCTACTCGATTCAGTGTTCAACAGGCTGTGAAACAACGCGATTTGCCTTTTCAAGATTATAGTCAAACTGAAGAAAAATATCGTCCCAATTTGAATCGTAAATTTTCTTATGAACAAGGTGAAGTGAAAAGCAAAGTTCAATAGATGATTAAATTGTTCAAGAAAGAAGTTGTAAATTATACCAATAAAATTCAATATCTTCGTAAATCAATTCACAATTAAATACATAAGTGTGCTGATAAATACAGAGATCATCACTACATGTTATTATCTCTTGATGATAGCATAGTCATATAGAATCAACCTTACCCGATATCACGCTTACGTGCTAGTATAACTATATAATATTAACTTTCGTCAATATTGCTCATATGCGATACAATATGTACATAATGAAAATATTCACCGATATCATACTTATATAGTATTGCACGTAATAGCATTATCAGGTGATGTGAGTCGAATCGTTTGAGAGGAGAGGAAAGAAAGAAAAAAGAAGAGAGCTAGTAATATGGATATAGTGAGTTGATGATTTGTATATGTAAAGAAAAGAATAGTGTTGAAATAAAGATCTTCTCACAAGTTACGAACTTATGTTTGAACTATAGCAAAAGTGAACAAGCTCAGCTACTATATTATATCAATCAACAGTCGTTCGCATTTATTTTTTGTTACAATAAGCACTAGTATAACTTCAGTGATTCTACATTTAAGAATGAGAAAAACAAATCTTTCCGAAGATTTTTCGTCATGTTTGACTAATATCAGCGATCAATTCATGCAATGAAACAAACATCAATTGACAATTAATAAATATTTGAGTTGTTCTTGTGTTATGATTGTTAGTGCTTTTCTTGAGAGAAGATGCTACAATTCGAATTGATTCAATCTGTCGACATTGATAAAGTTAAGAAATATGATCATCAGTGACGATATCATGATTAGTAAGTATGATAACAGCAGTTATACGTTCATATGCTTCTGTTCACTTTAAATATCTTCTACAGTTGACTATGGTGACGGGACGCAATCACTTTGCCGAAAGGTTTTATTTTACCGAAAAGAATTTCAAGTAAAAGAAATTGACATTTGTTTAGAGTACGGCACCAAAAAATTTTTTAAAATTCAACTGTGTTATACTACGATTCAATATTATATTCTTTTTCGTTCTTCTCATCTATTATATCGTATAGATGACATATACGATATACATATATCTCTTCTCTTTCTTTCCTTTTCGTCACATATGGTATTTTCCAACAGTTCTTGTTTTTTACCTGTTTTTGAAATATACCCTTCGCGTTTATGGTTATTTCGAAATATTCTTCGAATTTTTCCAATTCGTTCACCTATGTATAGTGAACATTTTTTGAAATAAAATCAGACGCTGATTTTATATCAGTTAAACCAAGTATCCCGTTGATAAACTGTTACCAGTGAACTAAATTACAATTTGATCATGGCTTCAAGTCAAAACAGTGGAAGCGATTCAAGCAGCTATGCTGAAGTGATTAAATCTATAAAAGGTAAGTATATTTACCTTCTGCCAGATGAGAACTAGTTATTTCACTTTTCGTATTGCACCATATAAATCACTAGATTTGGTGGACTGAAATATGAACAAACTACGGTGACAAAACAAGTTGTCAGCAAATTATATCTGTCGGCAAAGTGGCGTCGGCAAAGTGATTGTCGGCAAAGTGATTGTCGGCAAAGTGTAGCGGACTCATGGTGACACGACGAACAACAGAACGAGTATAAGAGATGCATAAATCGATAAATCGTTTATTATTATCATTTGACAATGATCAAGTAACACAGTCACATGATTTGTCTTGTGAATGTTTATTTACCGAGTGATCATGATCAGGGTTGCCAAACATCCTGATTTAGCCAGGAGACTCCTGGTTTTTAGGCGTTTCTCCTGGTACCAGGAGCTGGTTTTTGAGATTTTCTTCTGGTTTCTCCCGGTTTCTAAATTTTTGTTCTCGCCTTGACTTTTAGCAACAGTTTGAATCATCAAAATAAGATAGGCAAAATAAAAAAAGAAAGAGAAGAACATAAGCATCACACTATTTAATGAACGTAACAATCAATAAGAAAATATGTTAATTTTGTTGATACTTATAAAATTAAATTTATCAATTAACTCTCGCAAATAAATTCTATTCTAAAAAACTGTGGCAATGTTCCTAATTCTAGAAAACTGTTTCAAATCGTTTTCTCTATATTATCCTCAAACGCCTTTTGTGAATCATTATTCAGTCACATGATATTTTTGTGGAATAATAATCGAAACAGCATGAGGCATGATCTCGGAGATGCAGAATTAAAAATTAAAGTGAATGCTCAATATAACTGTTCAGAATTTTACGTTCAGTTTCTGAACAATCAGAATTTATTGAAATAAATTTGATCATCAGAAAAATATACTCATATTGCTAAGATACCACGAACAGTATGAATGATAATTTATAGTTTCTATGTACCGATGTTTTTGGTTCAATTTCTAAATAGAATTTCCTTACTTTCTTTTGTGTATTTTGTAAATGATTGTGAGATTAATAGTAATACAGAACACATAATTATCTCTAGTTTTTCATGTAATATATATGAGCGTGTACACTCAGTGAGATACCCCATTTGCTTTCGTTCTATTATCAGTTAAAGAGCCTATCCGTATTTTGACCAAATTATCACTCTCATTGCTGAACTACTGAATTTCAAATATTAGCCGCTGATGGCTCTCTTATATGAAATTATTCAGCTCCGAAAATCGTGTCCTATCGTTTTTACGAAACTAAATAATTTCATATAAGACAGCCATCAGCGGCTAATATTTGAAATTTCGCAGTTTAGTGATGAGAGTGATAATTTTGTCAGAATACGGATAGATTCTTTAACTGATAATAGAAAGAAAGCAAATAAGGTATCTCACTGACTGTTCACACCCATATATAGTATTGCAGAAAAATTTGGTTATTATTTTGTCTGTAGAAGATCTGAATCACTTGTGCAAACGAAAACTCCAGTTTTCCTTCGAAAAAAGACAACCAAAAAGCTTCCTAATTTCGATAAAAGTCTCCTGGATTTTCTCCTGGTTTTTTTGCGGAGACCTCCTGGTTTTATAAATTTGAATTTGGCAACCCCGGTAGGAAGATATCATGAACATATAATAGAAATGAAACAAAAAAATAGAAAGAGAAAAGAAACGTATATGTTAACATATGTGCAGAACGAAAAGAAAAAAAAGTATGACGACAAGAACAGTCATATCTCGTATCCTAACACCGAGAGACGATGCACACACTCCTTTTACATATAGATAGAACAGTTAAATAGCTAATTCAGTACTAATTATAATCAGTTAAAGAGAAATTAAAACGGGACGAACCCATTCGGGACGTATACGGTCCCAATAGTTTTCTCTTTAATCCTTTGGTTACGAGTATTTGTAAAATACGCTCTCACTCACTCTCATCGCCATTTCAATTGACGATAGTATCAATCTATAGAGCATAAAATTCTCTACTCATAAGACCCCATTCTGACCCACATCCTAACAAAACAAGTAACGGTCGTTAATAGATACAACTATTAAAGGTTAGTCTGCAATTACGAATTCTTCAAAAAATAGGTATCCATGCAGGGTTGAGTTTTTTAAAAAGAAAGGATCCTTTATAGAAAAAAAGAAAAATATAGATATGTATATTTTCTTTTCAAAAGTTTACCTATGTAAACTTGCAACTGGAAATGTTCGTTTGTTAGAGTTAACTTCAATAGCTAAACTTTGCTTCGACATACACTGATAGCCAAAAGTTTATTACTATCCTAAGGTTTATCGATATTCCAAGCTGTTAGCTTGGAATTTTGATTATACGTAGATAGTGAGAAACACTGGTCCGTTTCTGAAAGAAGGAATATCTATTGTTGTATGGTCGAGAAGAAAATTCATTCCGAAGCCGTAGATGTTATTCGTGAAATTGGGCGATTCTAATCTCAACTCGGAGCTACATTCTGAACAAAAAAGATATTTTACTGCACCTCAAAAAAACGTCAGTTTTACCCAAGTTTAGTTTTTCCATCCGCAATATACCAGTTACCTATCTCATACACGTATTATCTTAACTACTGCTCTACTATATAAACAAAATTATACTAAAGATAACATTTTTACGATAACGTCGCATTTAACCTACTCAATATGCAATATTTCTTAGAAAAGGGCATCGCATTTGAATCATTATTAAAACTCAATTACTGTTTACTAGTTTTTACTGGTATTTCATAAATGGATTGTTGAAATCCAAAATGAATTTTTCATAACGCTATTATAGCGATCATAACGACTTATTATTTTGAGAATAACTTCATGTAGATAAAGGAAAAAACTTTCTTCTGTTACCCATAGAAAGATTCTACAGAGTGGTTTAAATAACATTTGAGAACAGAGATTGAAGCTTCATATTAACATATATAAATAGTTTCAAGGTACGATGAAACATATTGTAATGGAGAAATCTATGACTAATGCTTAGTGTATATATTTTAAAGATATAGAGAAACGAACTTTCGAATGATGAAATATATTTTCTTACCTTTTGAAGTGTACTCTACAGCGTGATATAGACAGTAATTTCAAATTCTAATATAAATACTTATGTCGGAAGTAGAGGATTACATAGAAAAATCGATATACAAATAATCAAACGTCCTTACAATAAGAATTAACACTGAAATATATTGAAATTGTCTTTGTGTATCTTCGAAGCAAGTTATCTTAAGTATTTATATTCAACGAAGTTAGTTGTTTTTTTTCCAAATAATGTTTGTGTTATACACACTAAGATAAAATGTGTCGCACTTTGCAACACAATGTACGACACATTCTGAGAGCATGGTTCAAATCTACTATATGGCAAACTTTGAATTTTCTCAAAAGCATGTGATTGATACATTTTTTGATTTAATTGTTGCCATGTTGAAAATTCAAGGAGATCAAATAGTAGGATCTATCCATCCTTGAAGTGATCAGATCTCCATCAGACCACTTAACGGTAGTCCTCTCTCGATCATTGGTCGAGAATGGCGTATTTTCACCAAATAAATAATCGAGAAATAATTGTAAAAAAATAATTAAGACGAAAATATACAAGTTCTGTACGTTGAATCACGTTGTTTATATATAGCTGTATGTTTGAAACAAGAAGGTAAATGAACAATCAACAGACAGAACGAAAGAAATATATATACGACACATTTTCTCTATTGACGTTGCAACACTATAATCTACGACACATTTATTTCTAGTGTGTAGTATCATTCACATATATCTTTTTTTTCTTTTTTCCTATTATATGGATGACACATGTAGGATTTTTTCCTTTCTCTTTCTTCATCTTGTTATTTTTCACACAATCTCTTTTGATAGTGTTTAGGTATTTTCCTTTTTCATTTATATTTCATTGAGTTTTTCATGATCCCTCACTATATATATTTCGATTGTTTTGAAAAATAAACGGACATTTTTAGTTTCGATCAACTGAATCGATTCACTCGTTAACTGTTTGTTTACGTGAATCAATCAATCATGCTATTTCATACACGTCATGATCAGTAAGACAGATGAATATTTTTCGCACACGTTGGTTGCATCACGTTACACTATATAATTTTATCTTTTTCGATTCTTTCCTCAGTGTAAGACAACAATAAACGCATATATATATATATACGATAAAGGGTGTCCCAGAAGTTCTATGACGATTTATATAATAAATTTTTTTGTAGTAAAACCCGTGCTTAAAAATTTGCCTCTATGAGGAAAAGATACAGTAAAAGACGCCCTACAAAATGGCCTTTGATTGACCTCGCTAGCGTATCTAGTAAGAAAGTTACAGACTTTGAAATGTGCTTGAGAAAATAGAAAAATTAACCGGGAATCCAGTCATAGTATTTGTGTTTTAACTCGTATTTAATAGGTGCTCTAGAACAAACTCTTTTTAAAATAGAAGCGCCGTCAATTTCTCTACAAAATTATACCTAATCTTTAATTTCAGAACTCCAGTTAAGGAAACTGAACAAATTATATGCAAGGCGACAAAAATGAAAACTTTGTAAATCTGTTACATCTTGCGATTCTAACTTCCTTCTCCCCACTATTTCTGTAAAACGAGCGTAGCAAAAGTGAGAACTCAGTTTGTGTTTAGTACTTCTAAATGTACTCTTTCTCGTGATATGTAGAAGAATTTTTTAAGACACATGGACTATTCGAGAACCAAGTTTTAAAATAGGCCAAAGTTCGACAACCCACGTTTAAGACAGGAAATCCACCAAGAAATGGAAAATATGGTAGATATTTGGATCTTACAGCTAGGTTGAAAAGAGCAATCATTTTTGATCAAAGAAAAACAAACCCGGTCGAAAAATCCTTCATTTTGATGAAGTTATGGAGCTTTTACTGGATTCATCACCACGCCCACCGAGTTCTCGATTAATTTTTCTTTTTTCTCAAGCACATTTCAAAGCCTGTTACTTTCTTACTAGATGCGCTAGCGAGGTCAATCAAAGGCCATTTTGTAGGGCGTCTTTTACTGTATCTTTTCCTCATAGAGGCAAATTTTTAAGCACGGGTTTTACTACAAAAAAATTTATTATATGAATCGTCATAGAACTTCTGGGACACCCTTTATATTCTTTTTTTCTGAATATGGACCAATATTTTGGATTAAGGGTACCCCTGTCCCTCTTTTTCTTTAGCAAAGTTTTTGAAAATTATTTTTTGTTTATATGCGTTATAGATAGATCATATGTTGGTATTTCGATCGTCGTTTAAATAATCTCAATCGGCCCTGCCATTCAATTGCTATCGAGTGTCTACTAAAAGCTTCTACCAAAAAAAATTTTTTAATGTACTCAGTGGATTCTACATGAAAAGTTGTTTATAGGAATGTTAAAAAAATCAGACTGTTCCCAAACTTATTTTTCGTTTTTCTCAAAACTAGCTTTTCATGCACAGGACTAAATTGTGGATCAGGCAACCTCGTTTTAACTTCGTCCGATCGAGCTGAGATTTTTACCATAGGCAGTTTGAACTGTTCTCCAGAGGTGACATCGACAGTTTTCATTTCTGATATCTCTATCAAGATTTATAGGGTTCCGAAGATCAAAAACTTGGTTTTGGAGAAAACCTTTACGTGTTTTTTTACTTATGAAAAAAAAAGAAAGTGAGATTTTTGAAAAAGCTGAAAACTACCTCTGAGATATGGTCGTAGACATCTCCAAAAAAATTTTCGGACAAAGTTTGACACAAAAGTCTCGATCCAAGATGAGAGCCTATGAAAAACCAGTATGCTGTACAGAAAACGATGAAAACCGCCTTGGGAAAAAATTTTCCTCGAACACGTGTCTGATCATTTTAGGTGGTCTATCTATCATAGAAATTTCAGCTCAATTGGACTCCCCGTCTTGGCGATCTGAAAATCGTTATAAAAAAGGGAGGGCACCCTAAAGCGCTTGCTTCGACCCTTTTGCGCCGTTCCTAGACATCTCGTAGTTTTCTTCATATCACAGTCGAAATATAGGTCGATTCAGAGCCCACACTCTCATCCACTTTGGACACTGTTTTCCTCAAGACTTATACCAGTCGATGGAGTTTGAAATTCTCCATCTACTGGATCCCACTCTGATTCATTTTGGAACAAATATTCTAATATTAGAATGCAAAAAGGTTGAAGGACGATTCACTCTCATCCAACAGCTTAAAAAATAATAAAACTCCGATTTAACGAAGTCAACTGTTCTGTATGATTTTTCTGGAAGTGTGTCTAAGTGTAGCCGCAATAACTTGGCGCAAGATTACACAAGGACAAGCAGTGCTTCCACGGTATTTTGTCAGCCAATCAGATCTGAATAAAGACTTTCTTTAATATGATCAAGACAGAGCATCATAGTGTTCAGGTCAATAAGGAGATTACTTCCAGTTCTATCATATAGCTCGAGCAACATCACGTTCTGTCTTGATCATAGTAAAGAAAGTCCTTATTCAGATCTGATCGGCTGACAAAATACCGTGAAAGCTCGGTCAAAAAAACTTCTCTGTTTTTCTCTATCTTGATAATATTATTGTGTTATCATTTATCAGTACTATGTATGTATGTGCTCTCTCTTGTGTTCTGCAATGCTTGTTTCTCACATTCTACCACGTTTTAGTATATTCTGGCATATTTTTTTTCACTTTTCAATTAATTGAAAGATATGCTCAACCTAAATATTCGATTGGTTGTCTGACCATCAAAGATAATCCCATACAAAGTAGTGCGCATCTATACCCACGCAGACAGCCTAACGCTAAAACGCCATTTTGATGCATCAAAGGTAACAAATAGAAGAAAACAACGGTTTATAACTCGTTAGTTAGACAAACGAAAGAAATAAACGGGTTTCAATGCGTTTGACTTTTTGTTGATGCATTTTAACGGTTTGAAAGAACACATTAGGAGCAAGTAACGTGTTTTAACGTATTTAATAGGAAAACTAGACAATCGAACGCATTTTATCGTAGAAATACATTCATTTTAACCAGTTGACGCAGATAAAATCAAGAATAGGTAGTGGTTTGTTATACTTTATTTATATCACATTCGTGTAAACGAGTAATTGCTTTCAAAGTTGAATATTTTTCCTGTAATACAAGTAAAACTAACAATTACAACAATTTTTTAACGTTATGTACTTCCACCTAGGCTTGGGTATTGAAAAAAAACATAGTGAGAAATAGGAGGAAAGTTAATGTCAATTCCACATCGAAACGCAAGTTTTTGAATAATGCATTCTAAACTAGTAACTTATAATAATGTTCCATCACGTGCCCTGTAAAGTACATTAGTGCATCTAAAAATTCTATCATTTATCGACATAGAATCAGCCGTTGAAACTAAAATAACTGGAGGAATGACAAGAACCGGTTCAAAAGAATTATCAAAAGAAATAATTGTCTCCAAAAAGTCGATTGTTGGCTTATTATTTCTCCGATACATTAAACATCCATCATGTGTTCTTCCGCAAATATCAATACGATCAGATGAAAATCGCTTTTGTTTGAAAAAAACTGTTTTTCATAATATATATGGACGTTGAGCAGAGTATTTAACCACAAAATTGCTAACATCAAGTACCAAAAAAGACAGAAGAATCTTTTTATGAAATCGAATTGATTTTCGATGCAAATGTGGCAGATCACAAAGAATTTCTTGTCTCATACTATTATTAATTTGTTGATCAAGTAATTTCAGCTCACGTGGAAATCATGAATCGGATAAGGATAACTATGTTTGTTGCAATAAATCAACGTTTCGAACACTGTAGAGTCCGAAATGATTTTTCCAAAAATTTAAATTTAACAGAAATTCCAAAAATTTAGGACATTTATAAATCAGGTCGGCATTTTTAAATTCCAACTGTTTATAAATGTCGACCCTATTTATAACTTCCGAGCATTTTATTCTAATGCGGGTTTGTAAGGTGAATCGAGTACGCATTCAACTAAATCTAGCAGTATGTGAAGTTGAGATTATATTGAAAACATTGGAAATTTTAGCTTAAGCAAACCACCAATACTGACACAATTAAACCGTTTTGTATACATTGTCAGTCATGTAGAACAAAAGTCTTTGTGTTTTACATTCCGATCATATCGGATGTTTCTCTGTCTTATCCTTTCTGTATGCTTTTCCTTACTGTTCTTCATTCATTAATCGATCCGAAACAATATCCGTTTTTGAAGGCTTCATCGCTTATCAAAAATTACAAAAATATAGAGCTTTGACTGATTTGATCAACATTTATAAGTCGCTTGAACGCTTACAAACTGTGAATGAATTTATAAATAAACTATATTTATAAATTGATCAGATATTTATAAATCACTGATGGATTTATCAATAGAGCAGATTTATAAATCCATCAGTGATTTATAAATACTAGAAGAATTTATAAACTCTTCTTATATTTATAAATCACCGATGGATTTGTAAATACAGCAGATTTATAAATTTTTCATGAGTTTATAAATCGTTTTCGCATTTATAAATCGAGACTGGGTTTATAAATAGGCCAGATTTATAAATACAAAACATTTATAAATATTTTAAATTTTCGTTAAAAAAATTGACGGTTTATAAATCGATTTATAAATCAATCTACTTCGAACTCTTCAGTAGTTTTGAAGTAATTCAACAGTTGGAGTATTTCCATTATGAACTAATCAAGTAAAGTTGTCGGTGAGTGCGAGCTCGTTTGACAAGAACTTCGTCATCTAAAAAATACTCATATTGAAACTGATTTCTATCAACACATGCATATTTTTGCCAAAATTTTCATGCGTAGAAGACGTTGAAATGAAGATGTTTGATGATAGTTTTGAATTTATATTGGTACTTGATCGAGTATTGCGTTTGTTAATGGAGGGCATCACAATCTGCTGTTGTGTTAGATTGAAAAATACGTTCCTAGAAACAAAAATGCATTATAAAAAGTAAACTTATGTATATAATAGATTCATAAGTGAAAGAATGATAGATAGAAAAGAGCTATGTATGTGTGTTATCGTCAATGTATATAAAGAATATTAATATATATAATCGTTTTTGTGAAGTATTTATGTCTTCATCTCTACATGGAGAAAAGAAAAACATGAAATATATAAATAAAGTCATCGAGCTAAAGTATAATCAAATAGAAAAGACAGATGTATTTAGTTTCTTGAATAAGACGAGCGAAGTAACTATATTATAGTTATTTAACAAAAGAAAAATATACGTGGTGTAGCCGATGAATATCGCAAATGATGAAATAAAGGAGTGTGCTTTATTCTACAAGTTTCAGGTCATTTTTTCGAATGAATAGTATTATCATGTTGTGACTAATTACTACATACATCATTTTGGTTGGATCCCGTAAACCATTCTGTAATAGAAAACTTCAGATTAAAGTTAATTTCTAAACTAGACAGTCCTCAGAGTTGCAGATATTTAAATTCAGCAACTTTTTTTCAATGGCTTTTTTAGTATAAAAATAATAGATGTCGTGCGTTAACGTTCTTCAAATATTTAAATATGTATCTATTTCTCTGCCTTTCTTTTGATTGGCCTGTTATGTTCTTTGTCTTAGTTTCATTGTTTCTTTGTCTTACAAGTTTGAATTGAAATATTTGTATCATTTTTATATTATTCAAGCTTCATCACGATTAGAAAATTAGTTGAGACACTCCTGTTCTTGTTTATTTTGAAAGAATTCTTTTGAAGTCAAAGAAATACTAGTTTTTGCATAACAAAATAGAATGAAACTTTTCCCACCAAGTTTTGATGGTATTCGCTTTACATTATTTTACTTTTAAATTATTGGGTAAGTGAATAGAATCAAATCTTTTATTACCGTTTGATAATAGGAATAGTTGTGCATGAATAAAAAAAAAGTTTGAAAAAATGAATTGAACTTTTTGTACTCTGATAAAGTAGTTTTTGCATGAATTAAATTAGAAATTTATGTGGCAAGCGACAATAGAATTTTTTGTTTTATTTGCTTACAAACTTGATCATACATGAAGAGAAAAGAATATAAAAAGATATACAAAACTAAATTTTTGCTTCTTGCATGTTGTCAGTGTATGCTCTGTATGAATTTAATTCTGAATTTTTTGCATAAATGAACAAAATCAAATTTTTTATTTTTGTTTTCTTATAGATGTAGTTGTGGATTGTTAAAAATAAATTTGTTCGAAATGAACAAAATTTTTTCTTAGTGTATTTGGATAACATTTGCTTTGCATGAATTTAGTTCTGAATTTTTGTGTGAATGAACATATTCGAATTTTTTATTTTTGTTTGCTGATAAAATTTATCTCGCATCAGTTAGAAATAGAAAATTCTTAACAAATGAATATAATGGTAGTTTCTCTTAAAGATTTCAAATATTTTTTCTAAGATAGACAATTTCATCATTCTCTCATTTTGTGAAGTTTGGTAGCGCATAAGAATAGCCTTATCATATAGTCATTCCACTATAACCTTTATCGACTCAGGGAGAAAAAAAGAAGATCGTCTGCATCAGCGTATCCTTAAGACACGTTCAAGCTATATTCGAGAATTTTTTTAAATGATTTAAGTAGATTATCAACGTTGTTCACGAGCATGTCTGGTTGAGTTCTTTGTATGCAAGCCTGCCTACAGTAATTCCAAATCCTTTAGTTGACTTCGAGAGTTGCTAAAACTGAAGACCGATAAAGTATTTGAGTTTTATTTCATCTAAAATTGTGTAAAATGAACACAACCCAGCATGTTCCTGAAACAGGTTAATAATAAACAGAAAACAGACAGGAAATCCTTGATGACAGCTTTAATATCCTCCTAGCATACGCTCAAGTACAGGGGATCTACTTAGTTCCCTTGTTACTAATTGATGTTGCTCGCAGTTATAACTGTGTACATTAAGAAGTTTTAATCTGTTAAGTATC
>JAJEKB010008303.1:0-12239 GCA_022393335.1 Macrotrachela quadricornifera | reverse complement strand
TATCTAGGGGGTGGCAGATTTGTGGACTTATCCGGCGGGGTCCTTTTGCCAATAATCCCTTCAACGGTTTAATACTCGAAACGTTTATCAAACTATGGGTTTATTAAGTCTCAAAGGGTATATGATGGTTTATTATTCGGGAATTTTATGGTAAGGGTACATTATTCAACCAATACTGGTATATTACTACACACATCCCTGACAAAGATATTTTATTATTCTGATTTGGATTTATTACGACACGTTTTGATTAAATGGGTATATCACCTTTCCAATAAGCAGTCCATTATTCTACGTGTAAGGGTAGATTCATCTACTGTTTCTTTGAACAGATTTATTACTTTACGTATACGTGTTGATTCACTTACTTCTTCTTCCAGAGAGTTTATTATTTTACGTTTAGGAGTTGATTTTTGTACCTTTTCGTAAAAACCGGTTTGTTATTCTGCCGAAATCGATTGATTATTGCACACTTTCTTGGGAAACATTAACTCTTCTATATTAATGGGTAAATAATTTTATTTGTTCTTTAAAAACAATTTGGTATTTTTGATTCAATGTTCATTTTTTATCCGGTTGCCTAGCAAATGTGATTGGCAAACACTTGTTAATATATTAAAGAATAATAAAATCAAAGCCAACTATTATTATTCTTCGGAGAGTTTTTCTAAACGGGAGTTGCATTAAGTGTGTGAAAAGCTCTCTGTTTTATCTAGAATTGTTCCTGGAATCAGTGTTGAATAGATTTATATAATGATTTAAAATACTACCAGATACTGTCACCATGTATTGAATCGTTATGGTATTACATAGAACAAAACGATAGTAATCGACTATCGAATGGAAGAAAAAAAACTTTTGTAGTTTTGTTTTGTATCGAATTGTTTGTCTTTTAATATTCTTGCAGCGGTGTTTTTTACACATAACTGCAGAGAATCTCATGCCGATCCTGCACGAACGTAAACGATAGTTTAGAGACATCGCACACCGATGCCGTATACTAGATCTGACCGAAAGTTTTGATAATATTAAAAAAAATAAGAAAATAGAGAGATATGTTTCATTTTATTTTATTAAATGTTCGAAATAGTCACCATGATTCTTTATATAAAGTTCCATCCTTTCTAATAGTTTTTCAAAAGTTTTTTTTAAATTCTTCTTTTGGAATATTTTTCATCAGCTTGGAAACTGCATGAGCCAATGTATTTTCATTTGGTTGATCAGTTAAATTCCGTTTGATGTAATCATTTAGCCAATAATCACACGGTGCAAGGTCAGGTGAATATGGTGGATGCGGCATTATATTGATACTTTCTTCTTTAAAACAATTAATAACATCTGAATAACGATGGGATCCAGTATTATCATAGTTGGTGATGCACCTTCATCAATCCAGCTGACGTTTGTTGACTTGTGATGATTCTGTCTATTATGATATCACATAATCATCAGGAATCATCTTGAAATTTTGTCAAATTTTCACAACAGAGTTTAACTCATTGTTATTTTTGTTCATCAGTCAGTTGATGGGGTACCCAACGAGATGTAACTTTTTTCATCTTGAGACAGTCATGGATAATTCGTTCTATGGTACCATGAGAGAGAGAGAGATGTCTCGGCTATAATTTCACCATAAATTGAATGTGGATCATTGCTGATAATTTGCCGAATCAGTTCAATATTTTCATCTGTAAGTTCGAAAACCGAACGACCAGATCGAGGATCATCATTAACATCCATTCTTCCTTCACGAGAACGGTTTGCCCATCTGGCGACTGTACGATATGATGGAGCGTTAGGTCTTAATGCTGTTGTAAATTCTCCGTGAATTGTCTTTGCATCAATCCCTAAAATAGCTCGAATTTTAATATAGTATCGATCGAATTCGTTAGTCATTTAAAAAAATAAATTTTTTTTCACTTCGAATTAAAGTTTATCTGAAAAAGTATTGTAATCAAGTCAAAAATAGAGTTAGTAAATATATCATTATAGATCAGACATTGTATTATTTATTCATGCAAAAACCTTCTCAATATTAATTGATCTATGAAATTGTCAATGCCGTTGCCAGAACTTTTAGTCAGACCTAGTAAAGTGCGGTAATGCTCAATAGTTGTATTACTAATCTTCGATGTCGTTTCCATCGAAATATTTCAATGTTTATGTGTGGTTTTTGAGCGAGATAACGAATGAAAAGAGCTCAACCAACAATAGGATTGTAAAAATCAGTACCCAATGGTTTCAAAATGTGTCGAAATTTCCAGTAGTGTTTGAAAGGAAATAGTAAGGTCCTAGGCAAAGAAGCCAAGCATAATCGTACATTAGTTCATACGGATATAGAAAAATGAGTATAAAATAAAATAGCCATGGATAGATCATACAGAGAGCAATCGATGAATAATGATGGAGTGGTCGACTATGTGGATTCTACACCGCATTTAGATGGAAAACAAGCCAATGACATTCAATACAGGCAAATGCGATGAGAATAAGATTCCCACTATTGATACTGTAGTGAATTCAAGTCCAGACAGAACAAAAGAGATCACTTCCAGGTCGAACATGTGATGAAAAGAATAATGTTTCACTGATGGATATTGGAATAGCCATAAATACAAAACTATTGCGTAGAAATACTAAACGAAAGAAAAATAAGCGATGATTTATGATAAAAAACATCCTTGATGGGCTTAGGTTAAGTTATATAGTAGTTTATGCCTAACCTCGCTTCTTTAATATAGTCCTTGAACGAATTCATTGTACTGAGAAAAAGTGAAACGCATATAAACGAGGTGTGCATTAGTCAGGAATAGACTAAAGGTGGATGCATTATTTCACCTTTCATTTACAACTAAAGATAGTTTGAAAAAAAAGATTATCTTTATAAAATGAACAAATCACTCATATAGACAACAATACATATGAACTGGAAGTTATTTCGTGGAAATATTTTTCTCAAATAGAAAATTAGTTAAAAGACAAGAAATGCATAATACTTTTTCGAACTAATTGTTTTGTGTTAATCCTGTATCAATTGTTTCAATAATATGACGGAGTGATCTCTCGATCAAACTTCATTCAACTGAATATGAACAACGGAAGAAAGATAATTACGATAGAGAGAAGAGGGTAGGATATAGCGATTGTTTGTTATCTTTCAACGGTTGGTGTGGGAGAGTTGGTGAGCGATGATGGTGATACGTACCGTCACAAATAAATTTCTTTATACTAATCGAAATGGAAATATTTGTTTATTCTTCTGAAAATTAAATAAGCTTCTATTATAAAAGTATAAACTACGACTCTAGTTCTGTAACAATGATATACGAAATAGATTCTTTTTGCCTTGATTTCTGTCACAGTATAATTATTATCGTTTGAGAGTGGCATAATTGTAGTATTGGTAGTATTAGAAGAGTATATTCATAATTGAAGGCCATCTGAAAATCATGAAGACGAAGAATAAAATGTTCCTAATATATCAAGTGCTAGTCCTATTATTATCATTGCTGTGAATTCTACTAGCGAGGAAAAATTAGAAAAGTTACCAATTGTCTATCCAGTTATGTCTGTTTAAAAGCAGATAAACACATCTGAAATTGTTTTTATTTCATATTAAATTCAGAATATCTGTTTGTTATATATTCTTCTAAAATGTATATGTTTACATGCATATATGCCATGAAGAGTAAATAAGGTTAAAATAACAAAAGAACTGAAACAATATTTTGAGAGGAATTTCGATGTCTATCGGAAACTAAAATCCACACATCGAAATGCTCTTCGAATGACCACTTAGACAAGATAGTTGTAATAGTGACATAATTACGTCATTTTGTTATTTTATCCTTTACTCTTCACCAAAAATTAGATCGTTTCGAATAACTTGTCAATACGTATTATCTCCATCGCACACAGTCCATAAATAGTTCATTAATGTATAGATGAGTGCAGCTTGAAAAGAAAAGAACGATTTATAAAAAAAATTTCCAATGCAATCGTTCGATACTAATCTAAATGTATCAGAACATTTTTGTGGTAGTTATAACCGTTGCGCGCGTATTAATCGAATCAAAATACTGGTTTGAATCATTGTCGAAGGAATGATTTTTTTGTTTTAGTTTTCTTCTTTCCATGATCTGAATGAAGAAGTTGTTCATGTAAATAAATTTGTTCTAAATCTTCCAAATTATCAATACGTGTTGGTTTTTGTCGTTGTTGACTTTCAATACAAACGCCATTAGTTACAGTTCGAAATAAATGTTTGATATCTTTATTTGGTTTTGTCAGATGTTTTAATAAATGTTTTGCAAATAATCCATTTCTTTCACTTAATAAACCATCAGAAGCAATTTGATTTGGACTACAAGCAAAGACAATATAGGTACCAACAGGTAATTGTCTTACATCTAGATCATGAGTTACATTTTTAACTGAAAAAAAAGAGTTTATATATGAGATTTTTTTTTTTCTTCCTTACTATTGTCTCCTTTTCTTTTGTATGGATAAGGCAATCGACAACAATCTAATATAAATATAATGATAGAAGATGGATATTGTTTTGATCATTGATGAAGAATTTGTTCGATATTAATTGCACTATTTTCTATACCTTTCTCAATTTCAATTAATTCATCATCAATTGGTAGTAGATAGTTTCTTCCATTTATTTCACAACCATGACCAGAAAAATAGAAGAAAATTAAATCACCATCAAGAACTGTTTTTGAAAAGTTGTCAAATGTACAAATCATTTGTGAATTATACAAATCATGTTTTGTTCGAACAGAAAATTTCATATTTCGTAAAACAGCACTGATATCATTCACATCGTTGATTGTATGACGAAGTCTATCTTCGAATCGACAATAATTTTGATTCCCAATAAGCAATGCAACTTTACGTTCAAGTTTTGAGACAATTGAAGTTGTAGTAGCCATACAGGCTTGTTTCAGACAAACTTAATGTTGAAATATCAAGGAGAGAAATATTATGAAATCGTTTCTTTTTCATTCATGTCAAACAAATGTGAGTCATGACAAATATTACGAAACATTTCATAAGTATTTCACAATATCTCATTGTATGTGTTAATATCCGAAAACAATCTATTCTATGGTCTCTTCGACATTGCATTTGATTCAGGTATTGCAGTTATTAGCAGAAATGGTCCAGGAATGAATATTACGTAGTTATACTATCTTTATGGTTTAACTTCCGATTCGTCCTCAAATAGTCTTCTGATCATTAATTTCGACAGTCACAATGTCGTTTGTTGAATTATGGATGAAAGTAGCTGGATACTGGTCGCGAGCAGTACCAATGGAGTCTTGTGGTAGTATATCGATACTACCTTGTCAATTGATAAGTAAAGCATTGAAAACGGTCGCTATTCTACCACCATCGCCACTGCGATGGACATCAAAATGAATAGCTGACAAAACAGTATTTTATGTGCTTATTTCATTTATTTCTAAAAGAATTTATTCAAATCTATGTCACTCTTAAATAAAACCTTGAGATTTAATATGAATGTGGATACATTACAAATGAATAAATCTATTGATAATTCTATTCAAGCAGAGGTACAACAGAAAGGGAGATTAGTATCATTGTTTCACAGATAGCGTCAATATTGAGAATGAATCATTCTCAGCAATATTCTATTCTGTTATATTTTCACTACATAAATAAAATAAAAACAAATATAATAGAACGAATAATTTTATAGTAAATATAAAATAATAAGTAATAGACTATTCTTCATTTCTTAACTAAAGAGAAAAAATTGGAAATGCAATAAATCAAACAAAGCATACATATCCAAATATAGTACTAGTTAGAATCCGTCAACTATTTTACATGATCAAATCGAAAAGTTTGAATTTCATTTATAATTGCATATAACTCGATTAACAATGGCTACAACTTTTTTTTTCTTTCAGATATCTAGGAAATAAAAGTCGATGAGTAATTACACCATTAACCTATAGGTCCGTTATGAATTATATACGAGAATATTTTCGTTAATTATAAATCATATCTGAATGTCGTCAGTATGGCCGAGTGGTCTAAGGCGCCAGACTCAAGCTTAATGCTTCCTCAGTGAGGTGGAGTATTCTGGTCAGCGTATGCTGGCGTGGGTTCAAATCCCACTGCTGACATTATTTTTTTTTCGCTTTCTTTTATTGCATAAATTTTACCTTTTATGTTTCTTGTTAGATGCAATGTAACATTAACACAAATCTTGCATTTATTTGTCGGTGAAAACACATACTTAAAAATATGTTCTTATAATAACAAGATACAGTAGAAGACACTCTACAAAATAGCTTATGACTAATCCTCTCTCACACATATAGTAAGAAATTTATAGGCTTAGAAATATACTTCACGAAAAAGAAAAATTAATCGTGAACTCAATCTCGATATTTTAATCTAAACTCCTGTTTCTTAGGTTCCGTAGAACACAATCTTCTTGAAATAGAAACGCCATGAAATTCTGTACAAAATCATACCTACACTTTAATTCCAGACTTTCAATCAAGAAAATTAAGCAAATTATGCGTGACCCGTAAAACTGAAAGTATTGTAAATTCGATATTTTTTCGGCTCGAACTTTTTTGTAATTCTCTTGTTTCTGCGAAAGAATTTATTGAAAGTGATAATTTAGTTTATACTTGGTACTTTTGAATGCATTTTTTTCTCGTGACCTGTAAAATAATTTTTTTCCCAGTAGTTTAATCATGTTATTTGCAAGATATAACCTATTCATCACAGAAAGTAAAATATTATTGATCTTTAATACAGAAATACTTTAATTAGAGTTTTGATGGAAGGAAGTATGGTTTGTATCATAAAACAATTATTTTGAAAGAAGTCCAGATAAATATGGATAAATTTGTGACTGGAAATCACTAGTCTATTTTGCATGTTCTTTAGAATAAAGAATCAACAGAAGATATTGTTCAATTGAACTTAATTTCGAATCAATATGTAATATATTTGACTGATGTAAATGAAGGTGTTTAATTTTGATTTTGTAATTGCAATATTCATATTAGAAGAGAGAATCGATCATAGTTGATAAATAAAAATATTCAATGTTCCAATCTTCTCCTACTTCAAAGTCAATTTTAACAGAAATAAACAGCCGCGACTACAGTATTTATTCTACCGGTGTATTTCTATTATCAAATAGAATATATGAAAATATTAGGTTTTGCAAAAAGAATCGCAATACTTTTAACTTCATCTATGGTGTATTTTTTGTTTGTTCTTTGCAACAGAACAAGAAAAAACCCTATAGAAAAGTTTTGGTTTACTGTATTTTTTCATGGTAATTATTTCAATAGTTTCATTGGACACTATTGATAGAAAATTATTTCATATCTATTATATTTGAAAACCAACAAAGGTCTTCAAATATCAATATTAAAGAATATAATAAAAATTGAAATCTTCTTAATTAGTCAAAAGGTATAAAGTCTTTTCATGAACTGGGTTTTTTCCCAGATGAATCTGTTTTTCGTTCTTTGGGAAAAAATGTTCGATAATTTTTGTATATATAAAGCATGACTCTCTGTTTTATCACCAGTACGATAACATTGTAATCGAAGTATGACATTGTTGATAGATACATTACCCATTATTCATTTGTTACAAAATCTTACAACGTTAGTTGAAAATGATATTAATAATCAACAAACTGATCAACTATCACCTGAACGTAAACAACAATCTCTATTAACTTATGAAAGCAGTAAGAGAAAAATTATTAAATTATTTTTGAATGTTTATTTTAGTAGGTTCTGGAGATTTAATTGTTCTCTGGTTGGGTGGAGTAGAGTCTTCATTAAGAAGTGCTCTGATTGAATATTTAATTCCTCAAGATATAACTTTAATTCTTTGTTCTACAAAAGAACAATTATGGTCTTGGTTGAATAAATATTCTTCGTTGAATGTTGTTTGTTTGATTATTGAAACAAATAATTATACTGAAGATATTGTACGCCAGAGTAGCACGTATCCTTCCATTCGTTCGATTCTTATTCGTTGTTTTCCAAATGAATTACTTAATTTACAACGATTATTAAGATATTACACAAAGGTTGATGGTATCCTTGCTGATGACAAACGTCTATTAATCAAATTGGTCATTGATCTCGCTCTTTATTGTGAAGAAATTGCTGATCTTCATGCAGAAAATGAAAATAATCTAGTGTATGTTCGAAGAAATTACGATCGTGCACTCAATCTATGTACATTAGCTAAAAAGTTATAATAAGTAGGAATTATTTCATGTTATTTTATAGAACTCTACTAATCATGAAATATGTATTTTTATGGATATTAATATTGTTCTTGTGCAATTTAGCTTTTTAATAAATAGATGAAACGATATTTCATGAATTTCATAGTATTTTATTGCTTTGCTATTTGTAGATATAACATTAATTATTCGTAAAATTTAATCAAATGGTCTATTCAAAACTCCTCTTGGTTTGGTCAAGCCCCATACCTGAATCAATAGCAAATTTATTTACAATGGTATGTGTTCAAATATCTGAATTAATTAAATATATATCAGAAAATCTCACAACAACCGATTCATTTCATCTAATTATTCCATTCGATTGTTTTGAATACTTGATCAATGATCAAGTCTATAAATTCCCACAAGTTCAGTATATCGATATATATTATGATGATTTAGATGATATATCAGAAGTTCAACGTTGTTTTGATTTTCAATGTGATCGAATAAAATTTTCTTCTATACACGATTTACCAAAACGCTTGAACAAATTAATATGTGATTATGCTTTGGCATCATCGAATCTGATTGATCAAAATATAATCAATGCACTTTCTTCTTCAATAGAAGATCGTGTGTCTGCGAAAAGATCCATGATATTAGCTCGTTATTCCCAAATGCCAAAAGAATTTTCTTCTTCTAGTCTTGGTGGTTTTCCTATGAAAAATATCGATCCATGTTTAACATGTCCATCATGTAAATTAATATTTCAGCAATTAAATCGACTTGAATGTGGACATCGACAATGTTTAGTATGTGTAAATATTCAAAAAAGGTATGTATTTTATTTGCGAGTCATTGCATTGTCTATTTTTCAATTAAATTAAGATGTGCCGACTGTTTCATAGTTTTCTTATCAAATAAAGTATGTATAGAAATAATTATTATCAACGATTATTTTCTATTATTATATTTATATCCTAAGGTACGGCTTGATGAAGAGTGGCAAATGAAAACGGAGAATGTACAGATATATTGTTCAAATTGTGATTGGATAGGGCCATTGAAAGATTATGAAGTATGAACAACTCTCTTTTTTTTGTCGAAATTTAATTTTCTTTTCTAGGAACATTTCAAACAAAATCATCCATATTCACTGGCATGTCTTGTTCATAATCTCCTAGGTGATAATCATCTGTGGATGAGTTCAGATCATCTAGTGACGGCATCTTTCAACGGTACATCTATATGGAAAATTTCCGGAATTAATGCAATGAGAAGTACGTATGTTGAAATATATTTTATTTTTTTGATCAATTAATACTGTAGTGAATCCACGAAAATCAGTTTATTCAACTCCATTTTATATATTTCCAAATGGATATAAAATGAGTTTAAAATTCTATTTAAATGGAGATAAAAAAGCAACAAATACACATATGTCATTATTTATTGTTCTTATGCGTGGTAGGAATGATAAAAATCTTCGATGGCCATTCAAATTTAAAATTAATCTTACATTACTTAATTATTTCTCACCGAATGATAATCGATTAATTTCATTTTGGCCTGATATAACATCAACTTGTTTTCAATGTCCGACAAGTGATATGAACATTCCATATGGTATTTCCAAATGTTTTCCTTTGGATTTACTTTATAACAACCCACATTATTGTATACAAAATGATACAATTTCTATACAAGTACAAGTTGATTTCTTCACGGAAATACCATGTAATATATTTTTATTGGAAAATAGTTTCTAGTGATGTTATTAGAATCTCAGTTTTTGATGCTCTTGGAAAAAGTTGTTTTGTTCTCGAAGAGATTCTTCAATTTATATTACTTATAATTTTTCTCTTCTAGCTTCACCAATGATAACTGAAGCAGGTGAATCATCCATGGACAATGAGGAAGACATCGAAAGTACGTCAACTACACTCTCAGATCGTGATTTATGCTTCTAACAGAATGATAATCCATACAAGACTATCTGAATTAATTCGATAGCATCTTATAATTTAGTCTTGCTCTTTTATTTTTCTGATCAAGTAAGATTTGTTAGTTTGAATGATCAATATATTTTAACTTTTTAGACTACTATTTATGAGGAAGGTAACTTTTGAGGTTTGTTATAAACATTGATCAAGAAAAATTACATATGAGTTTTCTTTGCTTTTGATAGTTGAATGACAGATTTGTAAGTATGATTTCTTTACATCAGCTATAACTTTCTTCTTCATAAAATCTATTTTTTGCGTATTATTTGTTGGTGACTCTAAATAACTTTGCGTTTTTACGTGTTCGACTTATCGATTTTGAAGTATAATGAAACATCTTAAAATATATATATAGCTCTTCTTGATCAATGAAATTATAAAATATAAGGAAGTTTTTTTTTTATTCACTAGAAAAGAATCTTGCAGACAAGAGAACAAGTATTTTTCTATTACCTCGACTCAGTCTTGTGTTTTCTTCAAACTAACAATATTTTATTTGATTCTAATCCGGATGATTTTTATTTTTGTTAATGTTTTTGTTTTATTTAATAAAACATATATATAATAATTTTATTTTTTATTTATTAACGTATCAATGATAAGAATGTATATAGTTGTAGCGTTTTCAAGAAATTTTATTGATCATAAGATAAACAACATTGGTATTTTTTTGAAATTGAATTATTTACTTTACAACTAACCGATGTTATCACCAATATCTTATCAATACAGGATTGTTTATCTGTTTTGTAACATCTTTTATTTATTCGAATTCTTCATGAATCTAATCGATTGTTATTAAATGTACGAAACGATATCTTGCATTATCTACCTATAATAATAGCAAACTATTGCTTCGACTATTCAACTATTTGAAATTCGCACATAATCACCTTGTTCGGCTTGAACTTTTGAGTTTTCGAGTTTGTCATTACTATGTCATGAATATGGAAGATCATTTCATGCTCTCTTAACCGAAAATTACTAGGTAAGCTTCGCAATCGCAGCTCATCTTACTACAAGGATTGTTGAAAAAAGTGAATCAAATGAAAACAGACCAACTTATATATATAAAATACAAATTAATCTGCTGATCTCAATTCTTGCTTTTCAGCAACCGATGTTTTTGTCGAAAGAAATTGAAAATAATGTGCTTTTATATAATAATAAATGCAGAGTTTAGCTTCGCCGACGCGTTTCGTGTTATTTATTTGATAATAAGAAAACACTCATCAGGGCTCTGCATAAAAAAGTTTTTAGCACAACAAGGAAAACGACGAAATATAATGAAAAATGAAAAGTAAAAAACAAAAATGCTAAAATAATATATTATAATAAGATGTCGGATAATATGAGAAAATGGAATATGCTAGAATAAAAAAGTAGATGCCTAATTCGACTTATAATATGAATGGTACTTATAACACATGCCTAGGCATAACCATAGAAATACAGGAATTTAGTAATAGATATTCTATTATTTACATCTTATATATAGACATGCTCATATAAGTTTAGAGATTAGTAATAGATATTCTTATAGTTATATCTTATAGATAGAGATGGTCCTATAAGTTTAGGAATTAGGAATAGATATTCTTATAGTTATATCTTATACATAGACATGGTCATATAAGTTTAGGAATTAGTAATACATATTCTATTATTTATATATCATAGATAGACATGGTCATATAAGTTTAGGAATTAGGAATAAATATTCTATTATTTACATTCTTATACATAGACATGGTCATATAAGTTTACGAATTAGGAACAGATATTCTATTATTTATATATTATAGATAGATATGGCCATATAAGTTTAGGATCTAGTAATTCATATTCTTATAGTTATATCTTATAGATAGACATGGTCCTATAAGTTTAGGAATTAGGAATAGATATTTATTCATTTATTTACAATGATAAAGGGTGAGCCAAAAGTCTTGGTCGTTTACAGAAAAATTCCTCGTTCT
>JAJEKB010008301.1:0-15132 GCA_022393335.1 Macrotrachela quadricornifera | reverse complement strand
TTTTTTTTTTGTATTCTTAATTTAATATTCATATGCGATAACTCTTCTTTTTTTGTAACAATTAGATCCGTTCTTTTTGGGACAAGCAGCTACTTAAAACCACATACTTCTTTGATCTGTTATTCTCTCATTATTTTATATTCCAATGAGTACATGTCCGAGAAAAATCTTTTCATATATCATCTTTTTATCTAATTAAAAACTGTGTTATTGAACAAATAGTTTAATTTACTTTCATTTTATCTACATTCCTATTTTGTAATCTTTGTATCTTCAAGTTGTAATAAACAATTTGATTTTATTTTTTATTATAAACAGTTCTACTAGTTCTTCAATTTCTCAATTATCATCATCACAATTTATCTTAACTTCGCTTTATTGAGAATAAATTTCAGAACAAACATCAAAGATAAAATGGATCAAACTTGAGATAATCTGTGTAGTTTGAAGTCGAACTGAATTCGAACAAGTTAAACTCAAGTCACTTTGATCTCTCGTACGATTTGAATTTATGTTATTAGAGATTGAAGCTAGTTTTTATATACTGATCATTTCCCATGGGTAAAATTTCTGCGAAAAAAACGCGTTTCCGATACGTATTTCCTCAGCACGGCGAAACGCATTTTTGAAGAACTTCCAAAAAGCCAAAAAAAAATAAAAAATGATCACTCTCTTATCAGGAATCATCCTGACGATCCTATTTGTATCCTGTCTTGCGTTGACTCTTACGACGGTTAAATTATGCAAGAGGTGAGAGACGATTTCGATTAAGCTGAGAAGAGGATTCGAACACGAGAACAACTGATTTATAGTCATGCAAATATCCACTGCACTAGAACTGTCGAATATTTGAACCATTCATTCCATTCTTATTCAAAAGGTTAAGAATTGTCATACAGACTCAGGTCAAGCTTTTTTTGGTATTGTATCGAGGTTAATGAAAACTTCTTATTAGATCGTTGTTTTTAACTTGATATAACTATATTAATAGACAGAAGAAAATGATCTTTCTTATTAAATCTCACTCATATGGACAGTCAATTGCACTTAATTAATTGTATATTTATCATTCATAACTCCAGTGACGTCACTTATTTGCGAGAAAACGCGAACTATTTGAATACAATGGTTCGTATGAGAAATTGTGTAAGATACTGTGACTTGCTGATGATTTAAAAAGTTCTTTTCCCCTGTCATATATTAATGAAAACTTCATAAACATACAAGCTACTTTATAAAAAGAATTGTCTTTAAAATGGCCCAAATCTTGACTCCAATACAGTCTTGATTTAGCATTGCGATAGATTCTTTTGCGAAAAAAACGCTGTAAAATGCGTTTTTTTGACAAATAGCCTTACGAAACGCCTTTTGTGATGTTAATTATAGAAAAAGATTGCAACACGCATGTTTTGACACAGCGTTTCACATCAGCTCTTGTATGAACGTTGCGAAACTCGTCTTCCTTCCAAACTCAGATACCTATTACACATGAAACGCTGTTAAACGCGTTCCTGAAAGGATCGATTTCGCATCGTTTCGAAAATTGATGTTGCGAAACATATTTCATTTCTGAAATAGTTCCGAACACGCTCAAAAAAGAGATACGTTTCGCGTCGTTGCCAAAAATTCAGGTTGCGAAACGTATTTCCTCTGAATGAAACTCGTTTCGAAGCATTTTGTATTGGAAATGTCGCGAAACGCGTTGGAAAAAATATGCATTTTGCGTCGTTTTCAGAACGTGAAGGCTGTGAAATGCGTTACGTTCAAATAAAGAACGCAGAGAAACGCGTTTCTTTCACGCAAAAATGATGTGTAACGCATTTTTAGATTTCGAAACGCGTTTCGCAGTGCGTTTCCTTTAAATTTTTACCCATGGGTTGTGTTTCATCAACTTCTTTCACTGTTTCCGAATTAATTAGTGAAGTAGAAACAATATTCTATAAAGTTTTTTAGCATAATAGTAAATATTACAAAAAATAGATTATTTCTACTAAATGTCAATAATTTAATAGATTTACAAATTATATCAGATAAGTATTCAACTTTTGACGAATGACAAAACTTATAAAAAATTCGTCATCATCGGCTCATTTGTTCAAGGTCAATGTCAGACAGGAAGAACAAAGAAATAATATACAAATAAGAAAAATGAGTATTGAGAATAAAAGAGGTAGCTAGTTATGGAAGAACGATCAGAGAGGAAAGTATATCAAACTAACGTAAGTCTCTTCGTAGTAAAAGCAACATAGTTTGAACAAATACTTAGAATGTGTACGTAAAATGAAAACAAAAAGCATTATATCTCACTATCTCACTATCTTCGCACTCACTTGTTTTTGACTTCTCATCAGCTTCTAAAGAAATCTGTTATTTAGTCGATTCTCTGATTTTCTCCTCTCATTCATTAGCTCGGTCTCAATTTTCATCCATTACTTCATTTCCTTCTCTTCATTCATCAACGTTCGGTCTTTTGCTTATTTTTGCTCATTACATAATCTCTTTCATTCATTCATATATATTCATTTATTATTGATTATATTAATTGAAATATTATTGATCTCACTTTCAATACGAAAAAAGTCAAATATTGATGAGAAGCAATCAAAGATTGTTGTCTTAGCTAATTTTGAAAAAGCAAAAGCCCTATTTACAATATTTTTGTTGCAAGCAAAATATTTTTTTGAAAAATGTTTAAAATCTACTTTTTTTTAAACGAAAGTTAAGAAAAATCATTGGCCGATGGATCTGTTTGGTTTGAGAGCTTTGGTGATAAACAAGGACTCTTGTTCAATAGAATACCGACACTATCATCATCGTAGTTAGTAAAAATAAGATCCAATCGACCATCACTATTGAAATCACCAACATTGATACTGAATGGATTATAATCGCCAATCGAAACAATGATTGGTCCTTCAAAACTTCCATTACCATACCCAAGCAACACATTTACAGCGTTTGGTTTACCTTGATCGAGAAAAATAAGCATATTAAGGGTAGCAACAATATCAAGATGACCATCGCCGTTAAAATCACTGGCAATGATATATTCAACTGGAAAAGTAGGTTCCATTGTAAATGTTATTTGTGCTTGAAACTTTCCATTGCCCTTTCCAAGAAGTATGCCAACATTGTGATTGCCTGGGTTCGCAACGGCAATGTCCACATAACTATCATTGTTGAAATCACCTGTTATGATTGAACTTGGAAAGCTATAATTTCCTGTTGAGAACATCATTGGCGCTTCAAAACTTCCATTACCAAATCCAAGTATTACAACTACGTAGCAATCAAAATATAGTGCACCAGCGATGTCCTGTTTACCATCGTTGTTGAAATCAGCCATAACAATTGATGTCAAACAAGAATTATCTCCCATAGAAATTGATATTTGCGGTGCAAAAGTTCCATTCCCATAACCAAGTAGTATAATCAAATTCTTTTGGTCTGGATCGACAGAAGCCATATCTATATGTCGGTCGCTATTTAAATCGCCTATAGCGATCAGGTTTAGTATCTGTAAGCATAATGAAGGAACCAAATTTAATAAAATTATTGTTTCTCGAAAAGTTCCATCATCATTTCCAAGTCGGATACTTATACTGAAGCTTGGATAAAGGACACCAGCAAAATCCAGATGATCGTCATTGTTGAAATCAGCTATAACGAACGTTCTCAGGGAACTATCAGAAATGTCCGTTAGAACTGTTATTTTTTCTTTAAAAGTTCCATTGTTATTTCCAAGAAATATATACAAAGCGTTTTTCCACATGTCTATTGTCGCGAAATCTAATGAACCGTCACCATTAAAGTCATTAACAACGATATTAGATGGGTAAAACTCTCTATTTGCATATAAAACAATTGGTTCAAACATTAACTGGCAATTGAATACTAAAAAAGGAAAGGAAATGAATTGTTTTAAAAATCTAATTTTGAAATATTTGAGTACTATTGTATGCACGTTTGATGTATGTTATACACTACTTTTTAAAACTTATTATACTCTGACATATATGTAGATGTTCAATTTTAATCCAAATGTTTAATCAACTGTTGCCGGGTTAATTCATTTTAGTATATGAAAAAGATGCAAAATTTGATCTTTTTTTATGAAAAATGACAAAAATATATGAAAATCTTGATTTAATATTGGAATTTTTTGTTAAGAAAAACTTTTAAAAATTAACTATAATAAAAGAGAATTT
Source organism: Macrotrachela quadricornifera (assembly GCA_022393335.1). Lineage (NCBI taxonomy): Eukaryota > Metazoa > Rotifera > Eurotatoria > Philodinida > Philodinidae > Macrotrachela > Macrotrachela quadricornifera. The sequence goes on along the minus strand of JAJEKB010008301.1, from coordinate 10,924 downwards.
TGACATGATTTATATTTTAAATATTCGATAGATAAACGTAAATATGTTTTTTGATGAACAAAATAGATAGTCTTGCTAATAAAATATTTCGATCTGAACAGTAAAACCTTTGATTTTTATTTCGAAGACACGAACTACAGAAGATTGAACATCTACTCAACATATTATTTTTTGATTGTAATAAAGTAAAGATATAAACTTTCCTCTATGCTTTCATTTCATTTTCACTTCTTTACGCTTAGTTTCATTTACGAAATGTTTCGTTTACTGAGAATAATGTTAGGAGAATCAGTTGTCTTTAGAAATCTTCAAAACGTGAATAAATTTCACAATTTTTATATGATAAATTCTTACTGAAGCAGAAAAACTCTGAAGAACAAAGATTGATATACTACATCATGGAATAACTATTTAGCTTAACAAACTCAAATATTATGTTAATCGGCACACTTAGATAATGATTAACAAAAAGCACAATGATCTATGTTTGTATTTTCATCTAACGAAGAAATCGCCTCACATCATACGCCTCGATTTTCTTCGTTCATGTGTCAATCGATAGAAGACATCGAACTAGTAAAAAGTCTAATTAGGTTTCGGCTTATTGATCTTTCTTCAAAAATGATGACTATTTTACTGGAAGTTTAGTATATGGTATGATATGTATCAACAAATCGAATCATAAGATTTTGGTGTGAAATTTTATTCATAGACAGGTCTAGTTGTAAATAGAATGTTCTAAAAATTTAATCTTAAAAGAATGGTTCCTTCCCAAGACTTTATTACTGCCTAAAAAACAGGAAATTCTAACATGATTTGTGACATATGAATGATTTTTAGAAGCTTAATATCTTGTGAAGGAACCATTCTTTTAAGATTAAATTTCCAGAACATTCTATTCACAACTAGACCTGTCTATGGATAAAATTTCATACCAACATATCGTCATTCAATTTTTTGATACATATCATACCATATACTAAACTTCCAGTAAAATAGTCATCATTTTTGAAGAAAGATCAATGAATTAAAACCTATTTAGGTATTCTACTAGCTCGATGTCTTCTATCGATTGGCACATGAACGAAAGAAATCGGAATGTATGACATGAGACGCTTTCCTCGTGAGAAGAAGTTTTTCAAAAACAGACAAAATCATTATTAGATGTCAGATTATTTGAATTATTGTTAATAATAGAATGTTATCCTACCGAAAATCAATCTTTTTAAATTTTTTTCATTATGAAACATTGTCTTAGTATATGTTCCTGATTTGAAGTATATGTAGATAGTGTCTAGCCAAGAATCTGGCTACAGATCTGTTTGTATTGGTGAGTGAAAAGACTAGATATTTTTACATCAAAAGAAAGCTCTTATTATCAGTATAACGAAGTTAAAATATTAGCAACTCTTGCCTTGATTAGAGGAAGATATTCGAATTTTTCAGCTATTTACAGTATACAAAATGTATCCATAACCCAAAATTTTAGAAGAGTTTTTCTTCATTTTCCGTAATGATTGAACAGAGTTCGTCGGGCTACATAAGAAAAAGTATGTTTCAGATTTCAAAAACATATTTTACGAAAGATAGATTTTTCGGTCTGTTTCCGTTAACGTCGAAAATAGTGGTATCTACCCATGTGAAAGAAAACGACGCTGTAAACGGCCTAAAACAGTGCAAAACGGCTGCCGTTACGATAATCATTTACGAAGCACTGTAAAACAGCGAAATACGATCATAAACGACGTCGTTTAAGATGACCGTTTCGGTGTTACCGGAAACGACTGTCGTTACGATTGTTGTATGGCTACCGTTACGACTATCGTTTTCCTGTCGTTTCACAGCATTATCACATCGAATTATAAAAGATACTTGAACGCGTTAGTCGACATTGTCAGATGATATATTAGCAATATCTCCCGTTGATTTTTATATATTATTATAAGAACACTATCTTGGAATGTATCTATGGAGCACTTTCTTGCTCTCGAAGCGCATTTCATATCTTTCTTTTATTTTATTTATTATTAATGTGCGTCTCTAATCGAATTTTTTCGACTATTTTATACATCGATCGAACGTTCCTATTGCGACACATTTAACGACATTACACATATCCTTTGAATCGATGTCTATTTCATATTGTGCAATGATCAATATAATCTCGATTATCAAGTAATGGCGAAAAATATATTTTTAGCATGCTCTTCTTTCGTCACTTTTCTCGTAAAAAAGCCCCATATACTTCCAGAAGAGGTCCTGTTCTTTAGTATCCAATTTTTTTAGGAAGCCGTGTGCTCAAATACAGTTTTGATCTCACCCCTTCTTTTAGGAAAAAAAGACTCGTGAATGTTGAAAACGGACGTTACCGACGATCATTACGAAAATAATTTTTTTTAATTTTAGATCAAATAGAGTTATCCAAATAAATAATACGCATTCTATTTCTTTAAAATAAAATATTTCATTTTTATTCTACATCAATTCGAATTATCACCTTCAATAGTAATTATTTTAACTATTCAAAATAAAATAGTTTTTTTTATTTTAAATCAAATCGAATTATTAAATTAAATAGTATCTATTTTATTTCTTTAAAATTAAATTTTTTTTTCTCCTATAGATCAAATTAAATTATCAAATTGAATAGTAAGTATGTTATTTATTTCGAATACAATAATTCTTTTTTATAGTTTAGATCAAATACAATTATCACATTCAACAGTATTTTATTTATTTAGAATAAAATAATGTTTCTTTTATTTTAGACACAATTGAATTATAAAATTTAATTGTAACTATTTTATTTATTCAGAATAAAATTATTTTTATTTATATTTTAGATCAAATTGATTTATCACCTTCAATAGTAAGTATTTTCGTTATTGAGAATGAAATAATTTTTTTTTCTATTTTAGATCAAATTCAATTATCATATTAAATAGGAAGTATTTTATTTATTTAGAATAAAATGATTTTTTTTTATTTTACACGAAATTAAATTATCACCTTCAATAGCAAGTATTTTATTTATTTAAAATAAAATAATTTTTTTTTATTATAAATCAAATCGACTTGTCACATTCAATAGTAAGTATGTTATTTGTTTAGGATAAAACAATTTCTTTTTCATTTTAGGTGAAATCGATTGATTAAATTAAGTAGTAAGTATTTTTATTATTTCAGGTAATTTTTGTCTATTTATTTAGGTTCGTCATATTACCGGTCAGGAATCGTAAGTATTGTTTGTATTTCAAAATATTTTAATTATTTATAACTGGCCGTTGTTCACCGGAAACGACCTTAAACGGCGTTGTTTACGTTCCGGCGAAAAAACGGCCCTCAATCCGAGCTCACGTAAAACGGCGGAAGAGCGGTGCAAACCGGCGTAAAACGATGACCGTTTTTCACCGTTTAAGGCACTAACCATGCCGTTTCTTCAGCGTTTTAGGCAGTTAACGGCATCGTTTCAGATGGCTCGAATTAATGACCTGGGTAAGATTCTTTTAATTATTTATGTTTTTATAATCTGAAATATACTTTTTCTTATGTAACTCGACGAAGTCTATTCAGTCATCGCGGAAAAAGAAGAAAAATTCTTCGAAAATTTTTAATTATGGACACATTTTATATGTTATAAATACTTAAAAATTCGAATATCTCCCTCTAACTAAGCCAAGAGTCACTAATATTTTAACCTCGTTACATTGGCGATGAGAACTTTATTTTGACGTAAAAGTATCTAGCCTTCTCATTCAATAATACAAACACATCTATTGTGGATATTTTTCAAGAATTTCGTCATATGCTTATGGAATTTCTTTTTAGAATGTGCATTTGCGGCAATAAATAATAAAAAAAACCATAATAATTTTCCGTTTTTTTAGGAAATGTTAAAGAAATATATCTTAAACGAGACTTGCTTCAATCATGCTAGTTTTCAATAACACAGTATGAAATGATCATCAATTAAAATGTTTCATGAAAACCATCAAATAAAAAGCACAGCCTTTAAAAACAGAAGGGTAGAATAATTCGTTCTCAATAATATTATGAAAAAGTTCATTTCATTGATTAGAAAGGTTTTCGGAAGAAAACAATTATACTATTTTAATCTACAAACCTTCTGAAGTAGATGATGTCGTTGTTATTGTAGTTGTTGTCATTTGTTTTCTAATGGTGGTTGTTACGGTCATATGTTCAAAGTTTGTTATGTTGATTGAAGAATCTAATTAAGATGTTTAACAAAAACTCATTTAAATACAAAAGTATATGAGAAGACGATGACCAAACGAAATTATCACAAATGTTAGTTTGTTTAAATTCATAATTGCATTAAGAATTATTAAACTTTGTTCTATTTTCTTTTAGTAATGATAATGAATGATGTAGAGAAACTGTTTAAAGAAACAATAATAAATCAAATTTCGACATTTATCTTTTATTTAAACTCAAAGTTAAGAAAGCGTATTTTTTTGTTTAAAAACTATTCATTTGAATTAGGATCAAAATTTTATTTGAAGACAAACATATTTTCTTTGAAAAAGTTAATTAGTTCTCTAAACACTTTTTTTATAAATCTATAAAATTCTATAATTTATAAAACGTTTTATAAAGATTTTCATGAAATCAATAAAACTTTCCATAGAATATTTATGGAAAAGTATCTAAGATAAAAATGAAGGACTCTTCTATAGCTACTATGTAAAATAGGGATATGTTGAAAAATAAATGTATCATAAAGTCTAAATTGAAAAATTGTAAATTTTCTTTTCTTCAAACTAGTCTAATTGAATTCTTCATATAGATAATGTTTCAGATTAAAAATTCGAATAACTTGGCTTCTTTGTAGCGAATATTGATTAAAAACTCAATATCTCACTATAGTCCCGACTTCTCTTACTATTATTCTAGTCTAAAGATCTTCTCTCTAGAAATCTAAAGTATGAACTCAAAAAGCGGCAAGTTATTTTGAACAGTTCTCTCGTCGATGATTGTCGTTATTGCATGTTTCACTTGACTCATATGAGATGCCTGAATATTTATTCGATCACTATTCAATTACTCAATCAATGTGAATGATATAAAATTTTCAAATTTTTATTGTGAATAATAACAATTATCATTATCTATACTAATAATCATTTTGGCCTATCGGCGGTCGCAAAATAAATCTATTTATATATCGATCAAATACACAATCGACAAAGTAGAATTTATTCTACTGTAGTATACAGACACAAAAATCAAACTTAAACAAAAGCAGTCGAGAGTGGGAGATTTTAATCTAATGCTAGTTTTAATTGATTATTAACTAATTAGAATAGTTATCCTATAATTGTGATATTTCCGTTATTCTATTATTTCAGACTTCGGTAAATTTTGATAATTTTAATATTCTGATTATTCGATTACTTTCATTAGTTCTGATTATTCGAAATTTGAGACTTTTATCAAAACTTTGATAAATTAAAGGCTGGTAAACAGTGAATCGCACGTAGTGATCTCAATAACTTTAGAATTCCTATAGAAGTTCTACAATGTTATAATAGGGCCACTACTATGTGTTTTTAATCTCGCAATAGTTGAAATTTATTTCGTTCTTTGCTATATGTTGTCTTCGTATGACTCAAAGTTGCGTTTTTTATCAACAAAGTCGTTTGATGATTCTGATGACTATCAGTAATGAAACATAAAGACAAAGAGTCTCAACAGTTCTAGCACGCAATAATCAATCAAATACTTTAAAAAGTTCTCAGTATTCAAAAGATCTTGCCTTGATAGGCTTCTAGAATTATTTTGACCAAAAATTCTCAATGTTTTACCATAAAAATATTTTGTTGATTAGAAGAAAAGTATTTCTGCACTAAAGAGTTTGGATCATTATTCTTATTCATATGTAAGATCCTGAAGTTGAAATGTCATGTGCATTTTTTATACCTTTATTTTCTATCATCACAATCGATAAGGTGAATTTTATTTTCTCATAGATTTATCCAAAATGAATGAATATTTATTTTTATTTTGTGACAAAATATTGTATACAAAGCTCAAATACCCAAGATACGTATTCTTTATGAAAATAATAGTTTAAATAATATATCAATTGCTCCATAGACAGATACTCTCGTAGAATTCATGGATGTGAAGGCCGATAGTGAGAATAAGAGTAAAGAGAGCATCGGTCTGTGGGTGAGGAAGAGAATGAGTTTTTTATTTTAAATATAATTTCAGTTTTTTTCTTATTAGTTTTGGTTGGTTATACTTCTAACTAAGAATCAAAAATAAGAAAATATCTATTGAATAAGCAACTGTTGTGGAGTACATAGTTTCGTGTGGTTATGTTACTTTAATTTCGAGTTCACCTGTTCAAAAGAACTCTAGATCTATCTTTAACTCCAACGTCCACAAATTTTTGTAGATAACGTCCGAAAAGAGAATAATAATTCATCTAAAGAAACGTTTGATTGTCACATGGATAATCATAGTAATTCCTCAATAAAGAGTAAAGTGAGTAGACATTCGATGAACGGTACATGTGGATATTCATACACTAAGGCGAATGGATCTAGTCATAGTTCGGGACAATAGTCACGTTCTAGATTTGGCAAGATTTAGATTTTTAATTTCTACTAGTACGGCATCAAAATGAGAACATGCTAGTTTTGAGAGTAGTCATTGTCCTTTCAGCTTATTAATAAGATCATTTTGACTACCGAAAAAGTCTTTTGGAAAAAAGATTTTACTTGTTGATATAAATTCACTCTTTCCTTGTCGAATAAAATAAAAAGAAGAAATAATGATGATGGCTGCCACAATCATGAGTAAGAAAAACCAAAAGGCACTCTTGCGATAGCGCAATATCGATAAGAGGCAATGTGTTCTAAAACAAAACTCTATAAATGACTAATATTGAAGAAACATATGCATACTCAGTTGTTGCAGTCGTGGATACTAATTTTAAATCAACAGTCACATTTTGAACATTTGTGGGGTCAGATATTATGTCAATAGTTCCAGATGTCGTTATGTCGGTAGGATGTACAGGTTGAACTTTGTTTGTCTGCTTCTTTCGATTCTTATTCACTTTAACCACAAGACGAACTATCCAGGGACATATCCACTTGAGGACGATTGTGAGACCACCGTAGATACTAATTAAAAAAGTACCTGTGTAAACGGAATTGACTTGTTGAATATAGGTATATGAACATAACGAGGGTAAACATTGTTCGAAATATGATGAGTAATTGAATTTTGCAGACCAATTTTCAATGAAAAGAACTTTGACAAGATCTTTAACAGTTGTATTAATTGAGAATTGGGTACGGTTTAAAAAGAGAGGAATAGTAGTGTTCATAGTATTAATCCAATTAGTATAGTTTGTTTGTTCTTCGATAAGTTTGATACATAAAGAGTCATAAAAACATTCGAGAGTTGAATCAAGAAATGATTCACTTGGTGTACAGCCCATTCTGAGACCTTTAATTGGAATGATTTGAGATGAATTACTATTGATGAAACTTGCTTGAGTCGTACAAGTTGCATTCAATTGACAAGAACATCCGTTGTCATAAATCATTGGTTGGGTGAACGCTACGTTGTCATATGAATCTATCCAAGGAACTATGTATTCAAAATTAGTTCCATAAAGGGATACAATTGCATTTCCATGGTTTGTAGATCGAAGTAAGAACAAATGACGAGCAAACATAATGGGAGCATTCAATTTATTCTGTTCGATCAGAGAATTGATTCGTAAATGAAATACTGTTTCTGGTATAAGCTTTGTACTAACCAACTCAGAGGAAAGAAATTGCTCAACGGAATTGTTTATTGCTTGAATAGACAGCTGACACAATCCATTGAGAAATTGCAAATGAGCTGGAAGAAAACGACGATAATCCATTATATTATAGATAGATAGATCAGGGACAAGACCAGTTAGAAGATTGTTACGCCATTCATTCGACGCAAATGTACTCGAACAAATCTATGAGAAATTCAAAATAAAAAGATAAGTTATTTGAAATATCTATTAAAAGATTTTGAACTAACTAAACAATTTGAATCGACTAGTTAATGATATAAAATCGATTCAAATATCACAAATTAAATATGATTTAAACTTCGGAACTAGCTCTCAAAAATTCTACTTACATTCAGATTTAACTAAATTAGAATTCTAACACTTTTATCTATTAAAATCAATGAAAGAAGATTTTTGATAAATCTTGAATGATTGATCGAACATTATTATATGTAAAAATTTTATCTAGTAAACATCAATGATTATGTCTCATATTGATTTCAAATATTTACTTTATTTTATCACTTTTGATTGAATTTTAACTCTGCAGGTATTTTCGACGCACTAGATTTAAGATTTGAATATGAATCGTTATTTTTTTCATGGTTTCTTATATTTCTAGAGATTTAAACGGTAAATAATCTTAACGGTCGATAGTGACTTATTTGCTATTGTTAGAAGAACTAGAAATAAAATTTATTATTGCAAAATGAGATTAATCATTGGTTACTATTTATAATCATTAATTAAAATCCATTTTGATTTTCTATAATCAAGATGAATGGTTCCACAACTTACATATTGGACATTATTCAATTAAAAATTTCTAAATTCGATTTTAATCTTTTAATATGTGATGAATTAAAATTAAAATTCCTATCTGAAATTCTCGTATTTAGCTGATTGAGTAATCGATGTTGTTGAGTCCGACATAAAATCAATTATAATCTGTAAGCAAACAAATGAAATATTTATTTTCTCTATCTTTCATATACATATATATATTATATAGTGATTCCATGCGGTATAGCGTTTTCCGGGAAATTTATTTTTGCCACAGCTATAAGAACAGATACAGGGGACCTAAGGTTTCACTGGTACAATGGGCATAATCGGCATAATGGGCATAATAGGCATATTTTCCGTGTGTCTTCGCGTTTCCATGACACCCTCATCGAGAGATACGCCCACTGACTGATCGGTCGCGTTTCCGTGGCACCCTCATCGAGAGATATGCCCATTATGCCGATTATGCCCATTATGGATCACATTCCATTAGACTGTCCCATGAGCAAATTCAATTTCCAGAAATTTATTTGATATCCAAAATACATACGATTTCCTGGAAAACGCTATAACGCATCATATGTATATAGTATTTTTCTCTATTCTTTCTTATCTCTTTTTTATTCGTTTACATATTTATCTACTGATAATGTGACTGAACTGTGTTTTTTCCAAGTTAGATACAAAAGATATTATATAAGGTTCTTTCCAAATATGTTGTATTCTGCACGTAGGAATAATTGAAAAAGTAATCATCTATCGTTATATTAAATACTTGCGTTTTCTTTTCTATAAATTACTCGATAAAGATCTTCGGGAAATAACATCTACCATTTAACAATAAGATGATAAAATAATCTTATCTTTAATCAAAATCAAATAAATAGACTGACAATCCAATCGAATTATAGACATTTCTTAGATAGAGAATTGCAAATTTTGTTTTTTCTCTACTAAATCAAAGTATTCAACTATTGTCGTCGTCAGAATTAAGTGACGGCGGGTGTAAGACTAATAACTCAAGAACGACAATAGCTAATGATCTGCACTTTAAACAATTGAAGAAGGAAAATTTAGCATATCTTTTTCTTCAATAATACATATGACGAAATCTCTTTAAAACTATTGATCTTTGTAAAACATGAAAAAGAATACATGAAAAGTGACCTGTTATCTAGATGAAATTTTGATTATGACTTTTGATTTAGATAGAGGAACAGAATATATGTAGTTCAGCATATAATTTAAATGGTTTTCTGATTACATTCTAAGGTTGAGCAAATAATAGAGAATACACAAGAGTAAATAATTATTATTTTAGTTTAAATTAGACCATTGTTATACATTTGAGATCAACAATTAGAAAATGAGTACTTAAAAATTAAATTCATGTGAATCTTAAATCGACTTTGTATCGATGAAACAATTCGTATTTTCAATTTATGTAATCAAAGATGAGAACCGAAAAAAACCTTTTCATATTTAGAAATAAATAATCATGTGTAAACTGATTATTCATTATTTTTATTAATTTCGGGTAAAAGACTATTCAAAGTGACTGTTATCATTCTAAGTATGTATTCCACTCGAGAATCTCTAAAGCCTTTAAATATAAACATTTCTTCTGTGGTGAAATGTTGGCAAAAGTTTATGCTTGAGAAAAAATAATAGAAAAGGCAACAATAACAAGCAATTACATTACTTTTGATTATTTTTCATTAAACTAAATTAAAATCTCATTTTTATTGATTATTTATATGAAATATAGATCAGTCATAATGTTAATTTTGATTAAAAATTCTTTTTTAATCTATTCTTTTATAATTAAGTAAAATTTGAAAAAAAAATTCATTTTACTTTTAATCAATTATCAATACAATCGGACCAAGTTATAGTCTTAACCGAAATTGGTCAATTAGAAAATAATTCAAATTAAATATAAAATATTTTACAATAATGAAGAAAAGACGATTTTATTTCCTAACGGTCTAGGTATCTCTTTTGACGGGCACTCTCCTAATTAATCGATTATATTTGTATTCATAGTCAAAAGTTATGATGATCATTTTCAATGGACTACATAAATAATCAATTAAGAACTCAATTTTGATTTAAATCTATCGAAAAATCATCGTTTATCGTAGTTTTTTCCATGAACAAAAGATAAAGATATATTTTAAAACTTTTGACATTGACGTGTCTTTTCTGTTATTATTAAACAAATTGAAGTAATATCTTTGCTTACCTGATGAAATATGGGTTTAATCTCGACGTATAAATTATATTTCGATGAAATTGATGAACATGGACATTGAAGTGTATCACCGT
>JAJEKB010008300.1:0-15227 GCA_022393335.1 Macrotrachela quadricornifera | reverse complement strand
AAGCAATAATGTGGCTTTCTGCACTTCGTGCAGTCAGCCACCTTAATAAAACAAGATTCTACAAGTTAGTTAAAATCATTCTTTTATTATTATAATCTGATTAATTAAAAAAAAATAATAAAATAAATTTATATTCATTAATACTTTTATAGAACAAATCCATATAAAAAAAAACGACGAATTAGATATTGAAGAATGTTCATTATTAGAAGAAAATATTTGAAAAAAGATTAAATGATATTCTAACTGATATATTAAATTTGAAAAAGAAATAATTTTATGATTTTATTTTAGTTTGGAATATCAATGTGTTTGTTATGCTCTTTTAAAAGCATTTATTTCTCTTTTTCTATAATAGACACTAATGACATAGATTAAAATAAACTTTTCTCGTCAATGTATCATCTCAGAATTTATCGATAATTCAATAAATATTTTCAAATAATTAAATCATTTTTTATTTTAAATTGAAAAATGAATGGATATTCACAAAAAGAAATTTATTCTTTTTTTTATAAATCTGAATGATCTTTCAATGTAAAACACGTACTACCTACTGTTTTTTTTTGATCATTTTTCTCGATTTTAATTCTTTATAAAAGAAATACAATTGAGCCTTTGTAAATGTATCATCATTCGATGTTTTCAGATCATCTGGCAGTTTGAAATTTGATGAAAGTTCACAGCGTCGTAACAATCTAGAAAAAACAGTTACATGTTAATCGCTATTTTCACAGATATAATGCACATAGAAATAGTCGAAAATAATACCTTCCTTTTGGAGTTTTCTTACGAAATATAATCCTTCTTGTTTTTTTCAAATTTTATCCTTAATTTGATAGAATTCATCTGTTCTTGGAGATATTAACTACTGTTGCCGCCAAAAGTAAATGATGAAAACTCTGAGAGAAATATCTTCCGAACGGATGCAACTAGCGACCTACGGTTTTCATTAGACGAAAGAGGAGGAGTGGGGGGGGGGCGTCTTTTTCTCCGATAATGTATAAGACGGAATCATTTTATAACTAATCATATTCGAAGAACATGAAAATGATTTGACAGCTAGATGAAATTTTGATTTGAGCTTTGGTTTAGATAGAGAAATTTGAGATCCATAATTCCAAATACAATGCGCTTTCTTACTTTTCCCTACATTTTCCTCGAAATCTCAGTCTACCTTGATAAAAAGTGTAAAAATTTAGTAAAAAACTAGCGAAAAATCTCTATGATTTGCGCAACGTTAGAATGTAATAAGACAACCATTTACGTTGTATCTGGAACTATAGATCTCAAGTTTCTCTATCTAAATCAAAAGTTCGAGAGATATTCCTCTCAGAGTTTTTACCATTTAGTTTTGTCGTCGACATTAATTATTGTTCTACCGACTAATACGCATTCTAAATATATATGATTATTCATCAATTATTTTAAAATTCGAAATAGCAATTCTAGAACATTTTAAATCCAAAATTTTTGCTTTTAACATCAATCGATTGAAAAGTTATCCACAGTCAGTTTTTAAGTTCTGTTCAATTTTAACTTAAAAGTTATTTGAAAAACTTAAGGGGGCCCCCCCTCAAAAATGTCAAATTTTGTCAAAAAAACGGAATTTGAGATACATGCATAGCTGAATACTATGATGCCTGGACATTAAGAATCTGCAGGATTTTGAAGTTTGGTCCTTCCAAAAAATGGTATTTCGCAAAAAAGTGTGCTTTCGTCACCATATGCCTATTTTCAGACAAAAAAAAAATTTTTTCAGAAAAAAGTTTATTTTTCATTATAATTTTTTTTTTGGGCGTAAAAGATGGCTCGACGGTTTAGTTTATAATATTTCGATTATCTATTTATAGATCAGTCGATCATTTTGTATCAAATCCTGACATTGTCTTTATCTTTCAGAAAACTATCCCGAAAATTGATATGGAATTTGTAAAAAAGTTTATGTTATTCAAAACTTCAGATATTCTCTGAAATAAATTTGTTTCAAACAAATAAAAATATTGTAATGAAAAAAGGCTTTGTTAGAAAAACACGTTTTATTACTCATAGAAATAGTAATAAAACATAAAACGTTTATAAATATACACAAAAATAAACTAAAAACACTCTCAAGATTGAAAAACTTAATTGTCTTCGTCCGAGTCTGCCCACTTTCCACTTTTTGGATTATAATAGAGATCCTCAAATTGCCCACTTTTATCATCATTATCATCATCGTTATCGGTGTTATTGTCAGATGTTCCATCATAAGAAGTATCATCAGTGGAGCTAATATCATCATAATTATCGTCATCATCATTATCATCATCATCATTATTTTTTTTTTCATTTTGCTGATCAGATGTTTCACTAACATCATCAGCGCCAGATACATAAGGTGTTTCTTCCTCGGTCGTATCTTTGATTGCTTTAGCTCGATTGATCAAGTTCCGTTGTTTGCGCATATATTTTTTATTCATACCATGTAAGCGTTCCTCGTCAAATGATATCAGTATATTTCCAGTATAAAAGCCGGTATAACTGCATAATTTTTCAAAAATTTTTGCTAAAAATAATGAAGTTAGCATGATATGAATTCAAAATTCGAATTAGTTTTCATTTTTTTTAATATTTCTTACCTAAGTTATAATAGCCATCATTGAAAATCACTACTGCTAAGCTACAAGCAATATTAAATGTAACCTCTGAGGCTGCTTTATGCTTCGGCGACATGGTCCATATTAAAGCATGAAAAGCCTCATTTGCGTTTTGTGTTGAACCATTCAAAACACGCATCAAACTTGGCTTGCTACAGATTGAATCAAAAGCCGGTTTGATTTTATTTATAACTGCTCTAGGTAATCCATGTGGTGTATGATTGTATTGAGTATTGTTTTTCATTGCTTGTAAATATCCACACCATGCTTCATCACAAAACTGATGATGATGATCAGAGTTTGTTGAGAATTTGTGCCAATACATTGCCTAATAGAATGAAACAGATAAACATCAAAGTGTAAAGAATCAAGAATATCAAACTTGTGCGCTTTTATATAATTTATCAAGATCATTTCTATTCTTCTGAATTGCTTCGCAAAAATATATTTGAAAACGAGTTATCGTCTGATCTATAAATAAATGAAGGATTTAATTTATATATTTTTATTTATTATTTCTTCATCGCTACTACTTGTAAGACGTCCTTTTCCACCTATTGTTTTTCCATCTGATAACTTCGTTTTACCACATTTTTGTTTAATTACTTCAAGAGCACGTTTTAGGCGTTTTCCAAAATGATTGATATCTTCAATTTTCTGTATTTTTATTCCTAAATAAATAAAATCTTTCTAGTGTTTATGTTATGAAAAATTAAAAACTTTATTGCTACCTTTATAAGGTACTTTGTCTTTTAGTGTAGAAAATGTTTTCGAGTCTCCATCTCCAATATATTTCACATAACGAACACCATATTTCTTTTGAGACCTTCGAAACATTCTTAAGATGCACGACGCTTCCATATTGCCAGAAGGTTCATCAAAATTTTTTCCACATTTGTGATTAATGATGATTTGGTCATATTTTGCTTGAGCTTCTAGTGTTCCCAATTGTAATAAGCTTTTAGCACCTAAAGTAAAAAAAGTTAGAAATATTTTCAATTTTTTACTGAGTTATTCAAGTAATTCAAGGAAAGTACCTGCACAAACGTTTCATGTTTTTGAACATGTCTCAATGTCAACGACTTTCGCAGAATCACAAGTCGATAATAAGGCAGCAGCACCATGCTTGCTAGAAAAGCCTCTTGTTTGCCATGTACCATCACCACTTACTATGATATCAGTGCTTTTCGCAACATCAATAGCTTCGTGTATGGCTGTTGACATGGATTTGTTGGCAAATTTTTGGACCACTTGTAATAATTCTTTATCGCGTTTATTATGACGTCCTTCTTCAAGTGGTGGTGGTAAATTCAGTGCTGCAGAGATTTTTTTCAACCCAGCATGGCGTATGCCTGTTAAATGATCAGCAAGTTGAGCTCTCACATTAATATCATGGCGTTTGGAACCTGGTATTTGAGGACTGGAATCTAAAAATAATAAACAATATATGGGAAAATAATTAGATCCTTGAGAAATAAGAACATACTATTACTCACTTAGGCAAATTTTGTTATTGCAATAATCACATTCAAAGCTTAGAATGACAAATAATCCTTCTCTTTTGTTCATGCGAAGTTTTCCATTCCATTGCCTGTCACATAATTCACACTTTGTTTTCGATAATAATGATAATAATAATTGATTTTGAATGATAGAATAAGCGTCCAATGGTGCATCACTGACAGACGATGTTTTATTATATGTTTTTTGTCTTTTGACAATTTTTCTGCTTGGAGCAGATGACGTACGTTTACTAGTAGTTATTGATGAAGATGATGGTGCTTGTTGATTTGATGATGATGATGGTGCATGTTGTTTTGATGATGGTGCTTGTTGACTTGATGATGATGATGATGATGATGGTTGTGGTAATGTTGACTTGGATTTTGGGCGTAAATTTTTTGTCCACGATCGAGATCTGTCAATAAAATTAGGTATTTTATGACTTTTCGTAAATGAAAAAACATACTTTCTGTAACCATGTTTTAAGCGTCGTTTGTCCGGCATGTTCAATAACTGCTTATATTTAAATATATATATATATGTCACAGTTGACATGAGAATTTGGTTGAGATTGGAATGCGCAAAATAAGTAAAAAAGAAAAGAAAACAAAACTTTTTTATAAATAAAATATCGTAACTGAAGACATACATGTAGTACATCATACGTTTACTCTAAAAATCAACCATCTCGCCCTCTCACCTGCTCGTGAAACCATCATTAAAAAAATCGCAAAAGTAAAATAAACAAAAAAAAATAATTTACTGTTGAAAAAAATTAACTAATAATTCAATGTCCCCATGTCCCCATCTCAAAAAAAAACAATAAAACAGATGAAAGAAAAATTTGTAAATTTTTTAACTAGTAATTCAATGTCCCCATCTCAGAAAAAATAATAAAATAAATGATAGAAAAATAAACAAAAATCTTTTTCTAACCGATAATTCAATGTCCCCATGTCCCCATCTAAAAAAAACAATAAAATAAATGATAGAGAAATTTAAAAAAAAAATTTGAACCAATTATTCAATGTCTGCATTTCAAAAAGAGTAATAAAATAAATGATAGAAAAATTAAAAACTTTTTCTAAACAATAATTCAATGTCCCCATTTCAGAAAAACATAATTAAACAAATGATAGAAAAATTTAAAAATTTGTTTAACTAGTAATTCAATGTCCCCATGTCCCCGTCTCAAAAAAAACAGTAAAATAAATGATAGAAAAGTGTAAAAAAAATTTTAACCAATAATTCAATGTCCCCATGTCCCCATCTCAGAAAAAAAGCTTTAAAATATATTTCTAACTATCCATATATCCAAAATGTTATCATTTTTATGTTTTCTACACCCAGCACTATTTTTTTCATATTCTAATCCTTAGAGAACTTACGAAAATATAACAATTATTTTATATATCACCAATTCGTTTTATAAAATATTTGTATACTATAAATTTCAAATACACTATTCCGAACTCAACTAGATTCTAAAATCAACTGCAACATATGTATGTAACGAAATGAGAAGAAATCTAAAAAAAGAATATATTTTATCATATCGGTATTATATGACAGATTAAATTGAACGTTTGTGCATGAAGTTCAATAAATAAAAGCAGCTAAATTACAACAATATACATATGTTGCTTGTTAGATTAACCATCTTTTTTTGCTTCCGTATCTATCGTTAGATCGTCTCTAGAATTTTTCGAGTGAAAAAATTAATTACGAAAATCAAACTAAATAGATGGCAGTATATATAAGCTTGTGTAACACATTGAACATCATTCGTCAATTTGACAGAGATTTTTTTATAAAACATGTTTACAGCCTTCTACAATATAATTGCTGAAAGAATAATAAAGATTTTCTCATTTCCTCAAGGTTATACGTATAAAAAATAAAGATACTTTCGAAACATTTCCTTTTTCTAAATACAACAGAACCTAATAGATCATATATGTTTTTATTTTGAGTATGGAAGAAGCCATGAGAACGAGTGAATTGGAATATGTTTATACGGTTTTTCGTAGAGTTTTTCACGGCGAATCTCTTGAAGAAAAGTCAAAATTCCACCATTTGCCGGTGCAGAATTATTTACAAAATTGGACAAAGTTTTTTCGAAAAATTTCCACTTCAAAAACTTGTCTCACGTTTTTCTCAGAATGTGGTTTCGACGGAGTATCTCCAACGCCATTCTCTCCCAGTACAATATAAAGCGAATTTTTTTTTTGTTTGAAAGCTCGTCTCAAAAGCTAGCCGACCTCGTGGCCCTTTTTTTTTAAAAAGCTTTATATGATCATATAAGAGAACACTTCTAAAAAAAAGTGCTATTTTTTAGTAGTTTTTTGAGCCATTGAACTTGTCACCCATTTTTTTGCCTAAACAGTAAGACTTTAAAAAAAAAGAGCCACGAGGTCGGCTAGCTTTTGAGACAAGCTTTCAAACAAAAAAAAAATTGTATATATAATGAAGGGCTATGGAGATTTTTTGGAGATAAGATGACCCTTTTTTTGACCATTGTTTTGTTCATATCTCCGTCAAATGTCAGGGTATCGAGCTGAAAATTTTACCACAGCCTCCTCACTACAGTCCTAACATATGCTCCAAATATCAGCCCATTTGTATGTACCGGGACTGAGATCGATTTTTGAGGGGGGGGGCCCCCTTAAGGATAAATTTAGTTTAACAATAAAGTAATTGGAAACAAAACTTTTTTGTTTATATGTTCTAAAGGTAAGCTGGATGCTGGCCTTTCGATTTTTGTTTGAATGAGCTATGAAAAATTGTCAAAATTTTACTTTCTAATAAGAAGTAA
This sequence comes from Macrotrachela quadricornifera, assembly GCA_022393335.1. Classification (NCBI taxonomy): domain Eukaryota; kingdom Metazoa; phylum Rotifera; class Eurotatoria; order Philodinida; family Philodinidae; genus Macrotrachela; species Macrotrachela quadricornifera. The sequence goes on along the minus strand of JAJEKB010008300.1, from coordinate 8,270 downwards.
TAGAGAGTCTTCATAGAACCGCTAAAATTCTAAATTTTCCTTAAAATCAGTTTTTCATACATAGCGATTATCTGTGCCAAGGACAACTACCCCTCTAACTTTGTCCGATCAGGCTGAACTTTTTATCACAGTTATCTAGAACTATCCTTCAGAGGTAGTTTTGACTTCTCCGATTGGAATATATAAGATTTACAAAATTCAAAAAACCTTTCGATATTTTTTTTATAAAACAAAAAGAAAGTGAAACAATTACTTTGTTATTATTTCATAATTTTCTTCAAATTTATTCAACTGAAACAAAAATAATTTTACAAAAACAAAAAACAATATCTGAAAATAATTCATTCTTAAAAAAAAAAATTTTATCATAAACTTTACTAATCAAAATTCAATGCATCTATTGCTTTTTTTAATTCATTAATCTGATATTGTTGATTTTGAATTTTTTTCTTATATAAATCAATAATATATTTTTTTATACGTTGATTTTGTTCTATTAATAATTTTAATGAACAATTTTTTTCTTTAATTTCTTGAATATTTTCTTTTATATTATGACATATTTTACGAAGTTGAATAATTAATTTCATTATTTCATCAATATGTTTTTTATTAAATTGATTTTTTTTTTCTTCATAAGAATATTTTATTAATTTTAATTGTATTATTTGTCCAAATTGATTTGCTTCAGTCAAATGTTTTAATCGTCGAATTTTTTCAAGAAAACAATATTTTGTTTTTTTATTATTATTATCATGAAATGAATTATGTTTTGTACGAAATGTTTCAATACGATTAGGTGATATATATTTTCGAAGAATTAATTCATTATTATTATAATAATGTGGTTCATCAAGTATAGCACAATCAACACTATTTGTTTCAACAAAATCAATTAAATATGTTGTATATGGTATTATAATTCGACATGATACAATTGAACCATATTTATTAAAATATTTTCGAATATTTATTGCATTAAATTGTTCATCATAAGAAAGATAATCTAATGAAATAAGTAATTCTTCTGATGACATAAAACGTTCAAATGCAGGACGTATTGATGGTAATGTACGACGAAGAAATAAAATATGATTGTCAAATTTCATACGATGATTACATTTAATTATATAATCAATATCAACAGATAAACCATATGTTATTATTGCAGCTGCACTTGTACGTTTATATGCTTTTTTTAAAAAAGTATAACTTTCAATTGTACCAAATTGTGAAAAATATGAACTGAAATAAAATTCTTTTTTGTTTTCCTATTAAATTTATTAAAAACTTACATTAAACGATCTTCATTAGTTTTATCAGATATATTATTTATATATAAATTACATTGATCACGATTCATTCTTTTCTTAAAAAATAAAATTTCATCAAATAAAATTTATTTTCTTTTCTTTTTTTCTTCTTTATTATACAAAAAAAGGTAGCAAAACAGATAAATTTCCACATGGTGCTCGAATTCACCGGCAACCAGAACAACAAATAGACATTAAGCATTAACAAGAACTGTTCGAGACAAAAAAAAAAAAACAAAAACAAAGATGACAATGAAGAAGAATATTTGTAGTATACACAGATAAAATATGATCAATCAATTGTTTTAAAAAAACAAACAGGAACAAAAAGGTAATGGACGGATGAAAATTAACCAGTAACAAATGGGGGTTGGTTGATAATTTGAACAACTAATAAAATAATAATAAAAATAATTTTAAAAAAATTCTTTTTTTTAAAATTATATACTATCAATTGTTTTATTATAATCTATTTTCTTCGATTGTTTTACTATTAAAATAAAATTAATTTAATTTAAAATAAAAAAAAATAATTTACATTCTTTAGAAACAACAGTTGTACTCGTTGTAATTGAAGGTGATGATGAATCTATAATTAAATAAATATAAATGATTAAAATATATCAATTTATGTGAAAACTAATTTTTAAAGTTGCATATCTTGAATTGTACTATCAAAACTTATATTTCTTTTAGAACTACAATCTAATCTCTAACAAAACATCAATAAGATAAGAGACAAATAAAAAGATAAAACGGATAATTTCTATAATAGTACTGTTTGATTATTTCAATAAATGCATCCTTATGTTACTTTATTTTATTCTATCGATTTTTTTTTATTTAATTATACTTTTTAATGTCGTCACCGTATGGTTCCCCTCTTTTTTTTTGTGTATCGATTAAATTTCTCTGTCGAAAAATGATTGATCTTACCAGTAGGTTTTGCGATTAAAGCTTGTTTTAATTGATCAGTTTCAACAACCGATGGTTTTAAATGTAACGATTCTAAATATTAATATAAATTCATGTTTGATTTATTATTAGTGTTATAAATATACCTTTTAAACATTTACATGTTTCTATTTGATTACGTAGTTTATCAAGATCTGATTGTAATGCTGTAATAATTGCTGATGTCTATGAAAAAAAAAAGGATAATTTTTTTCATTGATTTATTTATTTTTTTATAAAATTTTGTACTTTATCAGATGAATTATGTACAAGATCAGTTAAACTTTGAAAATATATAGTTAATTCTTGAATTTTTATACTTTGATTAAGATTTTTAATTTCCATCTTAAAAAAATCAAAATAAAGAAAATAATTTTATATAAATATAAAAATATTTACACGAAGAGAGTTTAATTGATCATGCCATTTAGCTGTTGTTAGAGATAAACTTTCATTTAATGAAAGTATATTTTTTGATAATTGATTTGTATCCTATATTTAAAAAGAAATTTTTAATAAAAAATAAATATATATTTAATCATTTAACTTGATGAGCATTTTTTCTTCGTTCTTGTTCAAGTAAATATTCAATTATATTTCTATCAAATGGTTTTGTTTTGTCATCATTAATATTTATTGTTTGATCATCAGCATCACGACTTAATTTCTATTTAAATAAAAAAAAACAAAAGTAAATCATTCTCAAAAAAAAAAAATAATTTTTTTTTTACATCTAATTCATCGGCAACTTCAGAAAATTCTGCTGATTTTTGTTCTATTCTATTTAATTTCGATGATATCTCCACTTCTTCATTATCCATTGTCACCTAAATATCAATATTCTCTATATAAATAAAAACAAAAACTAAAATTTTATTCTGAAAACTACCTCATTTGGTGATGAATTTCTTGTTAATTGGCTAAAATCTATTTGTAATTTTTGTAGTCGATGATAAATATATGAAATATTCCAACGTTCAATTACGTTTAGGCGAGTTTTTATTTGGTCAATTGTTGATATTATACGATTAATTTCATAATTTGAAAAACGTTTATCAACTAAATTAAAAAAAAAAATTGAAAACACACATTATATTTGTTTTGTTAATCAGATATTTACTGTTATCAATACAATTCTGATTTTAATTATTAATTTATTCAGGGTACAATTCAAAATTCAACGAAAATTTTTGTTATTATTTTTAATGCACTTAATTGTGATTAGAGTATAATCCCTCGATTATAAGTGCATTGATGCATGCAAGAGTACATTTATACAACGAAAAGATTGAAAGGAACGTATAGACTAGAATGATCCTTCACAATATAAGAAAATTATTTCTAAGAATAATCTAGTTGTTTTAAGAACTTTCAAAAATTAATAGACATCTAAAAAAAAGAAATACTCTGCATATATATTCTTACTTTCAGTAACACGTAATGATAAATTTTGAACTTCATTTTTAAGTTCGATATTTGCATAAGCTAATCCAACACTGTAAAAAAAAAAGTAATATAATTTAATTTTACATTTAAAATAAAATTAATTTACCAAATAATCATAAAAATGCAAACGAGACAAAAGGAAAGGATATGTCGAGTATAACTACACCAACGACGATAACGTTTTGAATGTCTATATTAAATAAAAATTTATCAATTAAAAGAAAAAATAATTTCTTTTTAATTTAATTTATTTACGATTTAGTAGGAGTATGTTTATGATCAGATAAAAATAACTCATCTTCAGAAGTAAGTAATGCTTCATTTGATAATCGATGATTACTACGATTAGATCTTGATGATGGTGAACGAAATTTTAATAAAGCATCAAGTTGTTTACGTTTTTTCATTCGTTTATTTACATGACGTGGGGGATTATAAGATGCACCTACTTCTAAATCATTAATAAGATCATCCATTAAACGAGAATTATTTTGATCAGATAAATTTGGTGATTTATTAGGTAGTTCAATTGTAGTTGACAACATTAGATTTAAAAACTAATAAACGAGCGACTAGAATCGATTGAATCATATGAAGCAGAACGAAAAACATCTAAAAACAATCAAACATATCCTTGACTAAGTTATTTTAAAGGTATATATATATGAATAGAGCACATGTATCATTAATTTCGTTCTCTTCAATAATAAAACCTATTGAAAATTTATTTTCTCTATCACACATTTCATCAAGAAACATGGAATATTTATTTGAAAAATACTAATGGGTAATTTAGTTTATTTTTATTTCTTCACCAATCTATTATAGAATATCTATAACCATTAGTAAATAAGATATCTAGAGGGCACCACATGTCAATACAAATGAAATATAATTCATCATTATACTTGCTTTTTCAATAATAAAAAAAAAAATTTATTTTATAAACTTAAAGAAAAAAAAACGATATTTGTATTTATCGATTGTTCGATTTTATAGGATGTATTGTTCGTCCATTTTCATCACATTCAATTATATTTCCTTGACAATCACATTGCATATGAATTTTTCCAGTATATAACATTGATGAATCTGTTAATGAAAATTTTTTTCCATTATAATTATTATCATTAGTAGATTTAGGATTTATATATTGATTATCAGGATGTGTTCGTAAACATTGTTGTCGCATCATTTTATTACGCATATAACAATCAGAATCATTAGGTGTTGATGAACTTGAACTACTACTACCCATTAATTAATATCGATTTAATTTAAACAAACAAAAAAAAAAGACAAATAATAAATTGGCGCTTAGATTTACGAAAAAAAAGCAGATAATTTATTTCTTATATCGATTCTCATTTTGGATTCAATCACATTTGTATATATGTAGGAAGGAATCATTTAAACGAAGAGTAGCTTTGTTCAATATGTTATTGCTTGTGGAATGAATATAATTTTACAAAAATATTTAAACTTAAGTCTTTAATCCAATATTTAACAAGTATAGACATTTTTATGAAAATATACGGAATGAAACTTTAAAAAATTTTTAATGACATTGCAAAATAATATATCAATCGGTTGAACTGTTTAAGTAATTATCCACTGAAAGTTTTCTCACATATTTTAGTAGTGTTATCTAAAATTGAATTTACAATGAAAAGAATTCGGGTTTAAAAAATACTTTTTCTGAATTTGCATCTACGATAAACTATTTACTAATGACGAAATTAATGATATTCCTATTTTAGATAGATATAGTTTCCTTAATAATCAATCAAAAAAAAAATAGAAGTTTTCAGAAAATTTTCTGGTTTGTAAAGCTCGTTTCGCTGGTTATTTTAATTAAAAAAATATTTCAATTCATTCGACAAATAACGACATTAGAGTCAAAATACTCAAAACTTGCTACTGCTGAGTAGCAGTTAATATTCTGAGTTCAATTACATTATTTGTTGAGTGAAATTTAAATATTTTTGTTACAGAAATGATCAATGGAACGAGCTCTACAAAGTCCTATGGATGAGAAAATGTTCTGAAAATTTTATATTTTTAGTGGTTGATTATTAATGAAAACATCTATCAAAAATACGAATAGTGTTAATTTTGTCTGTGCGAGTACAGTAAAATTCCTTTTAAGTGAATATTACTGTTATTTTTAAATTGTTCGAAGTTGTGAGATGTTCATTAATGTCTTTCTTGAGGGAAATATGATTCATCACAATTTTATGTCGATTTTTTCGAAATCACCACGATTTTCACGATATAGGCTGATTTCATAAAATATTATGTAATAAGGTTTCTCCTTTCCGAAGTTTCTAAGGAATAGTTAAACGAAAATTTATGAACCTGTAAGGGTATATAAATCTCGATGAGTAGCGCAAAAGTTGTCATAGATTCACCATTTTCAGGTCTCTCCTTCTTAGAATTTAGGGGATCACAAGGGTCAAAAGTTTTTTCTGTAATAACGAAAAACAAGCAGAATACTGAGGACCTTGTCTTAAAAAGACGCATTTCAATTCGATAGAAATAGTCATAGAAAAAATTTTAGTTGAATTGGTCCGAGCGTTTTGAAGAAAAAGGGGAAAAATCAAAGATAAAAAAAATTTTTATTGTTTTGTGCATTGAACGTACATAGAGTGAGTTAGTTTAGAAGAATATTTCTACCACAGAAAACGCAAAGATATTGTTAGAAAAATATACACTCTTTTCGAGACTTAGCTTTTCCAGCAACTATACGACTTGGGATAGTTCGAATTGTTACAGCGTGGATAAAGTACCCCTGAATATATCTTTAGAAACGAAAATTGAAAATTCGAAAAACTGTTTTTCTGTATTGGTTTAGGATGGGAGAACTTCTTTAGTTCTTTAAGTCCCGAATTCTTTTAACAAAAATCGAAATTTTTGTTAAGAATTATTTAGATAGAATTTTTGCTCTTTCTTATAAAGAAATTGCATTAACGTCAAAACAAATATTAATAGATCATCTATGTATGATAAACTTTAAAGCAATCAAGAATATATAGAGGCATACTGCAGTTAGGATACATATATTGTGTATGATGTCGAATATTATCGAATGTTTAAATCATCCATTTTCTTTGAGATTGTTGCAGATAATCAGTACAAAGAAAATATCGAAGTAAATTTGTAATGGAATGCATTAAAATGATTGATAGTATGTGTCACCATAGAGAACTAATGAAAACATAAATGGAACATATGTATATATGTAATACGAACAAGTAGAAAGAAAAGGAAGAGAATATCTATTTGTACGGACAACATCAAACAAATAATAAAAAAAATTCTTAAACAATTAAAGAATGAACTAGGAACACGTTTGTTCAATATCTGGATTTGGACATATTTATACATCGTCGAGACTCAATAAGTTAATCTGTATCAATATTATTTAAACAAATTTTATGTAAAACATGATATTCATTATTGTTAATATAATACTATAGAATAAATTTATTCTTTTTATAGAAATATTAATGCATGAAACCAAAATAAAAACTGATTCCTTAGCTTTATAATTTTTATGCTATCTTTATATTGAAAAAAGAAAAGTACAGTACACAAAAAATTCAAATAGCATTTGCTAGTCTTCTTGTATTTAATTGCACAGACATAAAGAATAAGAGACAAATAAAAAATTGTAATAAATCTTATTGAAATAACCTTCATTATTAGACAGAAAAAAACCGAGAAAGAGAGTGAGAGAAAAAAAAAATCTAGCTGGCATGGTAGCCACACAGTAGGAGATTTTGTTATTATACTTAAACATCATCTCTTCTTGTTATGTACAACTATTTTCATTTTCAAAAATATTATTATTTGCAACAACATCAGTAGATTTAAATTGAACTTTTCAATTATAATAAATGGGTACTACTTATGAATATACATATGAATATGAGGTAACAGATACAAATAAACATAATCGACCTGCTGGTAGTAATGCTGGAAATTATACTCATCGAACAACTGGACATCAATCAAATTATGGAATATCTGCTCCACATACAAATCGTACAGATATGATGGATTCATTAGCTAATTTACAACATGATCGTATATGGCATAAACTTTATGATCCACTTGATATGAATAAAGCAACACATGATACTGAAATTCAGGTTTGTTCATAAAATTTCAATTCTTTCATATTTATCACGAAAAAAAAAACCTACAATATGGTAAAATAGTAAACATAATTTTAATCGAATACTATTGATTATTTAACTTAACCAACTCTTTAATAATATAAGAGAATACATTTCATTAATAGATATAAATAAAATTGCATATTTTATACAGAAAATCTACTTAATCAAAATTCTTGATCTGAATTATTTTCTTTCTTACTCTCTTTTTTTTTCATGAATTATAATTACCTATGATTTATTATAACAACGAACAGAAACATACATATACATTTTTATGTCTCTAAGTGGAAATAAAATGTTGAAAGAAGAAAAAAAAAAAGAAGGGTATATTAAGGGCGAAACCACATTACTATTTTTGTTTTGTTTTTCTTTC
>JAJEKB010008298.1:0-12253 GCA_022393335.1 Macrotrachela quadricornifera | reverse complement strand
ACCATAACGGTAAGATCGAATCATTATTGTTTCATAGGTATGTGTGTCCTCACGGCCTCTATCAATTGGTGAAAACCGCAGGTCTCTAGCTACTACCGTTCTTGAGTTATTCAAAAAATAGTGGAGCACATTCTATTTTGAAATGGATAGTAGATGCCTGATCCATTTATATGAACGACATCTCTGAAAATGGAAAAGTACTTTTTTCGAATTTTGGACTCTCGAGGGGGTATAGGAAAGTCTGTACTTTCATTAAACCTTTTACAAATTTTATTTATAATCATGTTTCGGTTATTTTTGTACGTCCTTCTTGAATCTAAAATTCGAAAAGAATATTTTACCATTTTCAGAAATGTCGTTTGTATTAACTGATCAGGCATTTAGTGCTGATTATTAGTGAATAAAAGTTTCCCTAAATATTGTTCAATATTGTTAGAATATTGTCAATATATTAGTTTCTGTGGATAGAAGAATAGACCTTTTTCGAGGACAATTCAGTAGCTTATCACTAAACTATTGCTGTTCTAGAAGAATTTATATGTGAAAAATGTAGAGCCATCCGTTGCGCAATTTCTGAGAAAAAATCAAATTGGTACTCACTTCTTCTGAGGCACAAGGTTGGGTACACTAAATGCCTCATAATCAATAAACAATATATATCTATAAAGGAAAAATGATTTGTATTTATGAAAAAATCGAGAATAAAAACTAGAGAATATAGAAATCTAAAGAGTATTCAAGACTATATTGAAATGGATTCTAAAAAGAATTTTTATAAGTTCATCTTAAAACATTCTAAAGATCATAGTATCCGTGCCTACCACATAATATCCATTAGGGGCTATAACTGGTGTCTGTGTCTTTCTAACATCAAAGTATGACAAAAACTTAATTTTCTATGTGCCATTCGATGCGTCACGACGAGTTCTATAAAACCCTGTATTTTATTTTTCTATATAAATAACTTGAGAAATCCGACGGGGTGCTTGTCAGACTTAAAAGCGTTATTTATAGCAACCTAGTTTTGACGCTGCTGTGAAAAGTACTTCAGAGTATAGGCGGTGCCACGAGTTTTCAGCTGGAGGGGCCCTATCTCGTGACCTCTCAAGGTAACAGAAGTTACACCGAATTTCTCTGCATGTTATAAGAGAATGCTCCTCAAACGGTATGACTTACTAGAAGTAACAGAAAGATCCTTTCGTTTAATTACCAATAAGAATTCTTAAATTGATAATTAAGATTTTTTTAACTGAACACTTGTTATTCTATGAGTTTTATCACAAAATGTAGACTGAAACGCGACATTTGCTAAAAAATTCTGAAAACTATTAAAAATATCTGAACATCTTTCAAAAAGGATACATAACTGTCTTTCAAGAAGTTCCGAAGCCTTCTTAAAAATAAGTAGTGTTTTAAAAAATTTTTTTTTGGAAATTATAGAAAAGTATGTATCACAATAGGACAACACTCAGAGTCATCTGTACGCTTCGAAATAATAGAAATCTTCAAAATTGTTCATTGCAGTTGTTGAAACAGATTTTGTTTGAAAACTTTCAGTCAACGAAACAGGATTCATGAGAAACGATACATTGGAATGTCAAAACCATAATAGCAAATAATTAGTCGATTTGACAAAATATAAAAGAAAAAAGGAGATGAAATTTTGAGATTCAACTTTAAATAATAAAGACAAAATCGTGATGTTTAATTAGATCTATTGTTTATCAAACGTAATTGTTATTAGAATAAAGAAGTGCGAGCGCTAGCTTAATACTTGTCGGGATTTTGTTTTAGGTTTTATATTTTAAAAACAGGTTTTTTATTATTTAACTGCAAGAAAATGGTTAATTTTGAACTAGATTGTATATTAAATCACTAGAAAATTGAACGCAAATCTTATATTTGAAATAATTGTATTTGACGTCGTCACGTATAAATAAAAATATTAACTACTTAGAAATTTCTCAAAAAATTCCAGGGGACTCAAGCCAAGTCTGGAGGAGCTCCGTCCCCTGTAGCATACCCCCGAGTGCCGCCACTATTTCAAAGAATTTTGCTTCTTTTTGAAAATAAAAAGTATACAACTAAATCATCCGTTCTTTTTAAATTGTAAAGCTTTTCATGCTGCATCTCGTGGTATATTTTGTTTTTTAAATAGAATGTATTTAAGGGTCGAAATATGAAATACGAAGTTCTCTCATTCAAGAAACGATGATCCACAAAGAAATACAAGACTTAGAAATCTAAAATTTGGCATATAATCCTTAATATGTCTAAGCATTATAACCGAATACCTGAAATTAAATTAACCCTTTTAGAAGAAGCAAACGGAAAAACTTTCGCAGTGTCCCGTATAGTTTTAGAGGTTGAATCACGATAATAAATTTCTATTGCTCTATATTATAAACATGGTTACATCCAACGATCAAGCAATAATGATATTTTTAACTGAAGAGCTTTTAAAATCAGAGTCGAATATAGAAAGAAATTTGATGAATATAACTGATGAAAGTTTATAATATGTCACTGTAGTAGAATGTAAATCTTTACAAAGATTAAAAATTGTTGTTTTTCGTCTACAATTAAAGGTTAATCTAGAGTGTTCATCTATAAAAAATATCTTTTGTTGTATATATAGTGTTCCTAGTATTTCCATAAAGTTCGTAAAGAACTTTTAAAGTGAATTCATTGATTCAAGTTCTTGATTGTTCATATTCATTTCAATTTCATTTTTAATAAAATTTTAAATATTTCTTACAAAAATACTTTTCTACAATGAGGGACATCTCAATTGATTCAGTTTGATTATTCAAATTATTTTCTATTCTTCATTTTCTTTGTTCTTACATAACACAGTGAAACTGATAACGAGTTTTTCTTTCTGTTTTTAATTTATGTCATACATGATAAAATCTATTATAAAATGTATGCACACTTATTGATACGCATTAAAAAGTTTTCAACATAGAATATTATTATTTCTTCAATGGCAAATAATATAGTTCCATCGATTGATACATTACCAGTAGAAATACTTCATCGAATTTTTGATAATCTTGATGTACAAACAATTATATTTTCAATTCGACTATTATCAAGATTATTTCGATCAATTACCAATACTTATAATCGTTATATATTGGATTTTCAATTAATTTCCAAACAAAATTTTTATGTTCTGTGTCGATTAATTAATCCTCAAAATGTTATTTCATTAACACTATCGTATGATAAAAGAATATCAAATAAAATAGATCTATTTTTTTCACTTGTTCATCTTGAAAAATTTACTCGACTTCATTCTTTAATTCTTGATCCAATGGATGAAGAACAATTGAACTTTATTTTGAAACGAATTAAACTCGATTTCATCATTTCATTCTCATTTAAAATTAGATGTTATGATGAGAGACGTGTACAAACAACTAAAAAGCTTCTTGCATCAATAATTGAAAAAACAACTCTTCGAAAACTGGAGTTCGGCATAAATAGTGAAAGACTATCAAAAATATCATGGCCAATTAATTGTTCAATTCATCATTTAATTATAAATGAAGTGGTTACTATGGATAATCTTTGCAAAATATTTCAATCTTCTCCTTATTTACATAAGCTCATTATAAGACGATTCATTGATACAACTGTGAATAGTAAAGATCCAACGTTTTCTTTTCATACATCTTTTCAACAATTAAAATATTTGACAATCGAAGGATTTTATAGAAACCTTGACATCTTAGAATCATTTTTATTATTAACACCATCACTTGTTTATCTGAAATTGATTGGTAGAGTAAAGACGCTTGACGGTAAACGATGGGAAGAATTTATTCAAATAAATTTACCTCATTTGATTAAATTCGAATTTTATTTTAATAGTTGGGATTCTATTAAGAAAACTTCAACAGATGTTGAATTAATAATTGGTTCATTTCAAACACCATTTTGGATTGAATATAAAAAATGGTTTGTTACTTGTGAATATGAGATCGATCACTCATATGTTATTTGTCTTTATTCATTACCAATATGCAAATCAGAGTTTGAATATGTACCAAATTCTAAAAAAGTATCGCGCTCTACACATCCGATGGCATCAGATAATGAATTAACAATAATGAATAATGTTAGTTCACTCGAATTGGATCAGATGAAGTTTATTACTAATGATATTGAAAACCAAGTATGTTATTGAATCAGTTTTATTAATCGTTGTAATGCATTTGAATCGATTGAAATATTTTATCGAGTTTGGAGTAAATTCTTTTTTCATTTCTCATTCACCTGAAATAACAATAGAGTGAAGATAAAAGAATACTTTTAGTATTTACTGATTGATTTTTAATGAATAATAAGAACATGTTTTTTTATTTTTTAGAAAACAATAACAAATAATCCAATGTTTCCTAAAGTAACGAAAATTGATATGTTTATTGGGAAAGAATTTCCATTGTTATTGCTCGATTCACTTTCCATATTTATTAATATTTTTCAAATCGTCCAGATGGAATTGCATAGTGATTATTTTAAAAAATATAATGAGAATACATTGATGAATATTGGTATAGCTTTGGAACAAGCATATAATCTTTCTTCGCTTATTATCCGTAGTTCCCATAAATGTATATCATTTCGACCTATAAAAAATATTGATTTAATTGTTCCACGTCATGTTAAATATTTATGTATACCGCTAGATGGTATCGAACAAATACAAAAAATTCTGGAACGATGTCAACATTTATCTTTAATTGAATTAGATCTTCGATATTCAAAACGTTTAAGAGAGATTAACGGATGGTTTACTGACAATACTATTAATTCAAACTGTTTGTACAAATATGGAAATGCTTCTATATGGATTGGAACACGGCATATTCAGTCAATGGAAAACAATGTTTGTCATAAACGAATAAAGTTAACTAATAACAGTTCAAATTGTTAATTTACTTCATTTAATTAGATTCCATGAACTATAAAGTATTCGATGATACTTTTCAACATGATAACTTCGAGATTTACAATCTGGATTTACATTAAATATTTTTTTGTTACGAATTTAATGTCCTAATTCTAATTCTAATTTATGTTTTACTTCGTGCAGTAAATTTTTTCGTTTATATATTTAATTATTAGCAAAAGTTATTCAAACAAATACTTAGGGCAATCCAAAAGTAATGAGGGAGATACTTTTTTTCCTTAAGCGAAGGTATAAAAAAAATTATTTTTTTACCAATAGATCGAGCGTGTTTCGCTCTATTTTTCTATACTATTTGATCACTACTAAACTGTTATCATAATAATAAAATTTCGATAAGGCCTGCTTCTGTCGCATATGTGCTGGTAGCATGAATGTTCATGTGTATTTTTGGAATAACTTTTGATAGAAATAAGATACAAAACTGTGGTTTTCGCTGTTGGAAAGAGGAAATGAAGACGCATCGAACCTTATGTTACCGACTTTTTTAACATGACTTCTGACGGTTTTTTAGTTCAAGTTTCTAACCGTCGGAAAAATGCTTATTTTAGGAACAAAAGAAAAGCAAAAAATTTAATAGTATATTGTAGTAGAGGTTCGTCTGGAATAGGTGTTAACCATAAATAATTGAACATAAACAGCTGAGTCTTTTGCAGTCTGTAGATCTTCGATTAGTGGTTTGAATGTGAACACGATTATTGAAAATTCACTATAAACAACTCATGGAATAGAACTCCTCTTTAAAAAGTGAACTAAAACCTTACAAAAAGCAGAATAGAAAAATCAGTGATAAGCAGCTCAATGCGTCTTCATCTCCTCTTTCGAATGGTGAAAATCGGAGTTCTCTATCTTGTTTCTATCAAAATTTATTCCAAAAATACTCACAAGCATTCATGCTCATGCTCTCAGCGTATATGCGACAAAAACAGATTTTATCGAAATTTTATTATTATGATAACAGTTTAATAGTGATCAAATAGCATAGAAAACATAGAGTGAAACACGCTCTATCCATTGGTAAAAAAAGAAATTCTTTTAGACCTCTGCTTGAGGAAATAAGGTACCTCCCTCACTACTTTTGGATTGCTCTAAGTATTTTTTCACTATATAGTAAGGTGCCAGTAATGCAACATTATAGTGTCTCTTTTTTTTCTTTAAACATACATTTCTAGATTCAGTTTTTAACGCTGACCACAATTATGGTATTATTTTTTCAATTTGACAGACTCTTCGTGGAGAAAAATGCAAAATACTTGAATGATGTCAGAATTTTCAAAAATTGCTTACGTATGGAGAAGCAACGTGCATTTCTTTACCATTTTATTTTTGGTTCTTATCAATATGATTTTCGAATTCCTTATATAAAACTGAGACCAGAAACGTTTTTATAAAATGGTACAGAAATGCACGTTGCTTCTCCATAAGTAGGCAATTTTTGAAAATTTTGATATCCTTCGAGTATTTTGCATTTTTCTCCGCGAAGAGTTTGTCAAATTGAAAAAGTAACACCATATTCGTGGTCAGCGTTAAAAACTGAATCTAGAAATGTATGTTTAAAGGAAACAAAAGAGACACTATAATGTTACATTACTGGCGCCTTACCATATAGTGAAAAAATATTTTGACTATAGTTTCTCAGTGGACAGGTCTTGGCCGATAATTGTTTCATATTCGATATCAGGGCACTTATTATAGCAAACCCACATAATATCAGCCTTCGATTCGGTTACACATTCGGAACCTTCTCTTTTTCGTAGAAAATCACGTAAATTCTTATTTGATACAATGTTTATTTCTAAATAGTTATAATTGATGAAGAATATTACTAGAAAGATACACTTATATTTGATCATATGTTCATCATTTTAAAAATAATTTTTATAGCAAGATAAGCTTTTTACACGCAAATAATTACTGTCTTTCTCGTTTTCTAACTACAAAAGTTAGTAGTTGACGCAATGGATCCATATTCTCCATCATTTGAAAAGTAGCAATTTCTACTTGCCATTCACCATCTGTAGCTTCATCCCACATACGTGCAAAGCTTTCTGGCGAGTGCCGCATCATTTTACTGTTTTTAGGATCCGTCAGATTTGGATATTCTCCTGGTACCGATGCACCTACTTGTCGACCAGCAATAGCTTGTTTAGCTAGGCGAGTGAGACGTCGACATACATCTCGTTGAGTTTCAGCATCAAATAGGTGAATGAATGAGCCAACATAAAGATAGTCGGCCGGCTCTATCTTTTCTAGAAATTTATTGTCAAATATATCACCTGATGCAAATATCTTCTTTTCTTTCATTATTTCACCATCACGGAACAATTGATAACCTTGTTCAATGAAGAAAGAATCTAATTCGTAACCATGAATCTGCTCGATTGGTACTCCATCATATACAAGTTGTCGTATATCTTGACCAAGACAACATCCAAAATCAATTACTGTCGCACCTTTATTTTTGCATTCTTCAAGAATTTCTGCGTAAATCGGACTTTGTTTAATTGAAAAGCGAAGAAATGCCCATCTGCCAAGACATGGATAGTTTTTTCTTTGCCAAGCATGTTCGCGTATATTGAGTAAATGTTCGCGCAATGCTGAAGCCGGAATGGATGCATAGTTAGCAAAAAATATTTCAATATCAGTATTAATTGGTGGTTCATCAATATAGACTGTATATTTTTTGTCGACAATTTTGTTAATAGACATCTTCAATGTGACTTAATAAAAAAATGTTATAACATACGTCGTCTGTCTCACTTATTTATCTTGTTAAACACAGCATCTTTATGCAACTTGTATCAAGTAAATAAATCGCAAACAAAACGCATGCACGTCATGGAAAAAAGAAAAAGGTAAAAACAAAATGTATGCGAGCAAATCTTCATACATACACACACAACGTGAAAAGATAGCTAACAGGAGAACAGAAGAAAAAAGTTAATCACAATTTTGTTTCGTCGTGAAGGTTACTAGTTATTGACTAGTAATTGGACACAACACAAAGCAGTTTATAATTTACATAATTTGTCATATACGTAGTGATTTGTTTTTTCATTCATCCTGCGTTGTATTCTTTTCTTTCTAATTGTGAAAAAAGTGTTATCTCTCTTATCATAAAAAATATTTCATTTCTCTTAATACTATTACTTTGATGATGGTATAATATCATGTTTTGTTGTTGCTCTTAGATATATTGGTTTGCCGTCAAATTTAGACTGAGAAACTTTTCATTTAATCATTTGTCCCTCAATGACTTCTCGTCATTGTGTCATGATACCTGAACTTTTGCTAGAGGACACTAAGGACTAGCTACTGATATAATAATATCGACAGATAAGCGAATTAGCTTTTTAAATAGTTTAAAGACAAATGTATGCGTAAAAAGAGTGCGACATATACATAGGGGTATCCAAAAGTAGTGGCAACGACATTTCAGTACCACATATCAAGTTTGCTAAAAATTTCTTTTTACATAGGATGATAGACAAAAAATAATTTTTTTTAATGCTATTTGATCATACTTCAATTGGCAGCATAACAATAAAATTCTAATAAAACCAGTTTGTCTATCATGTGTAATGGTTATACAAAATGATCCACAAGTTCCTTGTCACTTTTTAATTGTGAATAACTTTTGATAGAAACAAGATAACGAGTTGCGGTTTTCACCGTGCAAAAGAGGATGTGTCACTTCATAGTTCCATGTATTACTTAATGGTCTTGAATGAAAATTAAATGAAGAATCACTAATTTTCGGAAAAGTAATGATATCATATGAAGATAGCATAGAGGTTGAATTCTATGAAGTGGATGAGATTTGTGTACCTACTATCCACGGCCAAAGCCTCATTCTCTAGTGTTCCACTTATAGTTTTGGAATAGAAGAAGATAAAACGTTTCGGAAGTGAGGCAGTCAGTGCGGGTCATAGGTAAACAGGTCTCATCCACTTCATCGAATTCAACCTCTATGCTATCTTCATATTGGTCAAAAAAAGTGAGCTCGACACGTAAACCCTAAATTTCGAGCTGACTTACGCATCCATATTTTACCATTATTTCGAAGTCCGCAATGTCATTACTGGCTCTCAAATAACTAGTTCCACACTATTCTACCAATAACCATCAAATAAGCATAGTACTCAACTAATTAGCACTAATTCAATGCAACACTCACCTAAATAGTGCTAATTAGCCACAGTGCTCAACTAATTAGTGTTAATTAAGCACAGTACGCGACTAGTTAACACTAATTATACAAGTAATGTTCATCAACTATCGATTCACTTAGCCCTAGACTGACACAATAGGGATGTCGATATAGTTGGTCATAGTGTTCATATGGTAAATATAGTTGCAACAGTTGTGGGGAATGTCATAAAGATCACCGCGTTATTATGGTTTAAATAAATCCACCAGTACTGATTGAAAATGACGATCATTGTTTATTTATTTATTTTGGTTAATTTATTATTCAATGTTGTATCAACAACTAGGTGCTTTGTCAATCATTTTTTAGAATTTTACAAGTGACTTTGAACACAAAATTATGATAAACAGAAATCATATTCTTCAAATCATTTCATATAGTTCTTTGTTTGAGTTTAAACTGTCTCTATATTTATCGTGAACTACAATGATATTGTAAACAACAATGCGGATTTTGATAATTATATTGTTTAAGCGCTGTTTCTATTCGAAAAAAATTTGGTTACACTATTTAAAGAGTATGATTTTTATTTATTGGAATTTTATGTTTACACTCACTTATAAAATTCTAATTTATTGATAAAGTACTTAGCTTTTGATGCAGCATTAAACAACAATCCAAGCAAAATAAATAATGAAACAATGATCGTCATTTTTAACCGATACTGGTCAATTAACTTAAATCATAGTGATTATATGATTATTATAGTCTTCTCCATATTTATTTGAACTACATTCGAACTATAGCTTCGAATGGCCATTTGTATCATATTTCCATGGTCACTTTGACCGCGTTACCGACAGATGAACAGACAGACAGATAGACATAGGTGAATTTCGTTTTCTAGACCCTATCCTTTCAGTCTAGAGAATATTTCTCAAAATCATACAAATGAAATTTCTATAAATATTTAACAATTGAGTTTGAATATTTATAAAAGTTAATGACGATTTTTCTTTGTTGATGCTAGAAAGCTAGATAAAATGAAAGAATATATTGGATAATATCATATACAAATCATTTAATAATCGATTCAAACAAATGTACTCCGATAAGAGAAAAAAAAAGAATAGTTTTTGATGATTTCTTTGTTTCAGATCATTATGTAAGAAAAAATTGTTCGAGAAGTTTCTTATTTAGTACTGCTATCATTTATATTTGTTTTCTACTTTTTTTTTTATATTTTTATCAAGTCTTAAGTAATACTAGTCAATTTCTTTCGATACGTCACAAAAAGCAATCGTTTTTTTTTATTATCTCTATTACATTTTAAGAACCAGACTTTTAAAATAATATTCTGATTTCTTTTGAAATTTTCTTATTCTTTCCCTTATTCATATCTTCTTTTGTACTGCTATCCAAATTCATATAATAGAAATACATACTTTATGTTCAATCTACTTATAAATTTATTTATAATACAAATTACAACATGAAGATTAATTAAAATTATTTTTTTAACCTAACAATCAAGGTATTTGTGTTGCCAGTTAATTCGGATCAAATGAAATCTTTTACTGCCAAACTAATAAATTAAAAATATAAGCTGTCATTATCGTGCAACGAGAAAGATATTTCAATTTTAAAATATTGACACAGTATTTAAAATATTCATATAACAAAATTTCGGCCAAATTTCTTTTACTTCTTAATATTGATTGAATAAAGCTTGACGAGTTCTACGGTTTGTCCAAATGTAGCACAATGATGTTCTAGTTCTAATACAATGCGACACAGATTGTCAAACTCTCTTTACGTCATAAAAAGACTCTTTTTCTTTAAAGCCATTAACAAAACTACAATTTATTTTGAAAAATTTCTGCAAATGAAACACGTTTCTCTAAACTATTTTTGTCTAGATAAAAAATGCAAAAAAACAAACTTAATGCTATGACACGATTTTTTTCGACCGACGTTAAGGTGCTTAACGTAGTCAGAACGATTTCATATTTAAAAATGTCAATTTTTTTCTCTGTCTAACTGCTATATTGAAATACAGTCAAAACTTCACAATACATGATAACCACTAGTCATAGATTAAACTGAACACTGTACGACAAGAAACACAGAAAAGTTTTTATATTCGTACAGGACACTCGTCTTATACATCTATTCTGCTTTCTTTCTACAAAAATCACAACATTTCATAAAAGTCATTTCACTTCACACGAATCTCAGCTTATACAAACACTGATCAAATATTTCGCACAATATTCAGAAAAAAACATCTTCATATTCGATTTTGACCGAGAAAAGCAAAAGTATCGCTATTAAAAAAAGTTTACTAAAAAACAAGGACATTTCAGTGTCCTCTATATTCTCTATCACATTTAAAGATTTCTCCGTTTTATCACTACACTAAGGATATATACTGTATCTTTAATCCCTCAACGAACATCAATTTTCTTCCATAACAAACACACTATTTCGATTAAGTAATGTTTCTTGTCACTTTCTGAAATACAATCACACACACATCAAACTGCTTATTATAAAATAAAAATTCGAAACTTTTCACATCTACAACTATAATTGTCCGATAACTTCCTAAACAATTCATTTAATTTCTCCAACGAAAAATTGAATCTGAATTTTTTTCTACAGGAGAACTTTAAATTTTCCTAAATACATAATAATAACTGTACTTTTGTATATTTCAAAAATACAATGATTTGACTTGATATATGACCATGGTTTCATTTCTGATAATTAATATTTAGTACTACATTGCATTTTTACTGCTAGACAATGACATTTATTTGTTGGACAAGTACCACTATAGAACATTTCTATCATCAGTTATTATTAATTTAGATTTTTTATTCATCCGAAATTTGAGCTGAAAATCTCTCTAACCATCTCGAAGCACTAAAATTATATTATCACATAAGGACTGTTTCATAGAAAACTTACCTTGAGCCTTGTAATTTAAATCTTTAATTTGTTTATTAAGTAATTTATACGGTTCCTTCATAAAAATAAGAGTGACACTTTAATATCTACTTAACCCTTTCAGACCTACTATCTTGAATAAAAGACACATTTTAAAGTGTGCTAATTGTTGA
>JAJEKB010008297.1:0-12798 GCA_022393335.1 Macrotrachela quadricornifera | reverse complement strand
TCTATGTGTATATAGCCAGACAACTATATACACTGGTGTGGATATAGCCACTTCCTTTTTTTTAACAGAATGAGAACTTTTGGTCAGACCTAAGTAAAATAACCATATAGGTCTGTCGAATATACCAATTAGATTTTCAGCCCTTTCTCAAGATATATTTCATTATTACAATGACCATTGGGCAAAGGAGAAGAATGGAACATCTTAAAAATTCATATACTTTTATTCTCTAATATGATAGTGTTGATTAAATAAATTTACAATCAATCCCTTTTTATTAGACTAATTTGAAACAGGAGAAGGTGAATATAAGAAAAAATAATTTTAATAACACATGTGTTTTTTTAAAACATCTGTCTTATCGATTTTGCACGTCATATATTCTGTACACGGGGCAATCAAAATAAAATATCTCTGTTACTAATCGATAATTAATAAAGCTTACTATAAAAGTTGTTTTTAAACTTTTTGAATTCTATGCTTTCTTTATTTTCTGAACTAATTGTATGTATGAGTCAAAAATAACCCAACAGCGTATAAAAAAATAACAAAATATATTAACAAGTATCTTGAAAAAATAGATTAATAAGTACAATGAGCGAAAATTAATGTTTATAACATACGTCAAAGTTTGAATATTATACAGATAAAAGTTTAAGATTGTTCATTAGTGCTTTCTACATGAAATGAATAAAAAAGAACATCTTCGACTGTTTCTGGATTTAATCCTTTGACTCTCGAAGATATCTATACGTTCAAATGAAGTTATTGAATAAAAGCGCTTCTAAAAGTATATTCTTTAACTGTTTGGAATATCTTTTCATCTATTACTAGGTGATATCAAACAAATGTCATGCTTCTTTCTTTCTTCTAAGTTTGTTAGTATTTACATACCCGTATTATATTCGCTTCCTTTCGTTCTCTATGGTGATAATTTTAATTATTTATCATTCTCGTGCAATTCAGTACATCGACTTTTCTTTCAATCTTTTGTTTGAATTAGTCATCGTGCGGTTCTCTTTAAAATGCTTCGTGGTTATTTTCTATTTTTCTGTAAAATTCTATTTAGTTCTTTTATATATATATTCAGGGACGACGCGAAGGGGTCGGAGATACTTTCAAAAACAGAGAAAGGCTAAAAAATTTTTTGTTGGCTCGATTTTTGCAAAAAATTTCTACCAACACTATGCATATTTCTTGAAAAATCAAAAGTGAAGACGCCTTTTTTAAGTCCTCACCTCAGGTTTTCAAGAGATCTCCGTATGCCACAGCTGACGCGTAAGCAGAAATTTCTACACGATAATTTCAACTTGTTATTATCTGACTACTAAATTAAACAATATTCCATTTTAATATTAAACACACGATTTCTTATAATTAACCATATGAACTACCTTAGTCGGTCTCAATATTTCGATATGTGTATAGTTAGTGCATCATTTCATACCGGTACTCATTCTACTGATAGAAGTAATATTATGAAAGTGTGAAAATTAGTAACTCATCCTTTATTAGATTTCGCCTACGTGTTTACTCATAAAGTAAAGTGTGAAGTATATGACATAATGTGGTTTTAAAGCAGCACTTCTCCATTATCACGAAAAAATATTGAATTTGATTTAATGTAGGCAACCGGTAGCAGGTCTGTCGCGATCGGGGGGGGGGGGGGGGGGGGGGCGCTGACTTCCCCCAATCTTTATAAATTTTATTTCATTTGCTCGATATTTTTTTATAATTTTTAAGAAATTTTGAAAAATTGTAAGGAAGTTTTTGAAAATTTTCTAAAATCCTTCAGAATTCTCAAAAAACCGTCGAAGATCTTCACAGCTTCTACAAAAATCTCCAAAAAACCTTTGAAAATTCCTACAAACGTTGCCAAAAATTTTCTAAGAACTAGTAAAAATCTACAAAAATCTAAAAAAGCTTCAAAATAAATTCAATACCGTTTTCTTTCTAAAAAAATCGCATTATATTGAAAATAGAACGTGCAAGCATACATGCAAAAGTACAAACTTATATTGGCTCTGATGTTCTTTCAACTTTAGCATAAACAATGAGACACACAACCCCTTTTCAGTTTTTTTCCATATGAGTCTTCCTTCAGTCAAGAGAGTATTTGCATTCTTGAGGAATAGGACATATTGCTTTTTATAATGAACCCCCATGTCAAACAAGTTTGTATCTCCTATGAGAAGCATTGATTTATCTTCACATTCTAGGATCTTCATTAGTATTGACTACTTTACTAATGATATAAACTTGAACCGGATTGGAAGATTTTACTAAAGATATCACATATATTAGTACAACAGTACAGTCAAACTAGTAACATTAATAAGTGTATATCTCTACTTGAATGGTCTAGGAAACCGAACCCTTTAAGGGCGTCTAATAACTCACTGAAGTCTATCACTTTGGCATATACTCGTTTTAAAAGTGAGGAAACAATTGACGGTGTTCTCTCGTAAACGTAATTCTGCTTGAATAGCCCTTAATTAGTTTCGAACATACGTAATTTTAATTAATAATAATAATGACTGCCTAGTTGCTGCTCTGTGTATCCGTACTTCTTTATTCTTTGTAACTTTCTCTATACAATCTATCTCATTTATCCTTACGGTTCTCCAATATTCCTGTACGATTGGTGTAGATCTCCTAGTTGTGCAACGTTATTTACATAACCCAGTATTTGACTTCTAAGTGCTTAGATATCCACCCTGAAACTAATGTAATGGATGAAAGACTCGGCATCAACAACTTATCATCAGTTGAAATCTACGCATAACAAAGTGTAATTGGAAGAGAGCATACCCTCACAAACTTTTAATTCATTGCATTTTCAACCTGATAAAATCTCAAATGTCCTAAACCCAGCATTGAAACTCTATAACTGCGTGGATTTCTCAGGTTCAACAGTTTTATTTACTAAAAACGGAACATTACAAACCCTAAAAGGGATTGACTTCCGGCTTGAAAAACTCTAATCGGTGACGAGAGCGATTTCGAAAACATCCGAGTCTATGACGCTTGAAGCCAATAGAATATGCGTAGCTCAAAATGCAACATTGAAAAACTTAAATTCGATCACTTTTCTGGTTCCGAAAATCGGTTTTGTAATCTTACGCTTATTTAACTCGTGCACTATGACCTGCCACAAACAAAGGTATGAACAAAATCATATTAATATTTTTCATATAACTTCACTTTGGCCGAAACAAAAAGTTTATTCAAAAACTTTCGAAAACTAATAGTGTCATTCGATTCCCTGACCCCAATTACCATTGGTCAAACGTTAAACTTTGAGCTGACACTGAAGTGTGATATTTTTTATCGATTTTTCTAAAAACATGTTTTTTTGACCTTTGATCCCGACGACAAACAAGCAAACCATTTTATTTCATATGAACGTCCCTTCAGTTCACGCAAAAATTCTAAAAATTTGCTGCCTTGCTAAATATAGAGGACATACGTGATAAAAAACCTAATAGCGTATCACAGAGACAATTCTTATTCAACTCAATTTTTAATTTTACCAAAAAATAATAATAAATTAAAAATTATTGTTTTTGCGTTTTTTGCTATAATAGAATAATTTTATTAATCAATAAACTATTGATTAATATCTTTCTTTTTTATTAACTAATGCTTTTTTCCTGTCTATTTTCTTCTTAAGACTAAATAAAATAAGAGAGAAAAAGAAGATACAGAATATGAAAATATAAATATAAATATAATGTATTTCGTTGAATTTTCGATCATTTTTTTTTTCTTTCTTCATTTTTTCTCTCTTCTTTTATTTAATCTTAAGAAGAAGATAGAAAAGAAAAAAGTATTATCTAATAAAAAAAAAGAAATTAATCAATAAACCATTGATTAATAAAATTATTCTATTGCTGCAAAAAAAGAAAAAACAATAATTTTCATTTTATTATTATTTTGTTCAAAACTCCATGTTTACAATTTAATTTATTTAAATTTTACCATTAAAGAACATACATTTTTTCAAATATGATAACATATCAAATACTGATACGATTCTTCATGTTCATTTTTACGTCAACAAAAATTCTAAACGTTTTCAGTATAAAATGAATAGAAAACAGTAAAGAGAACAAAAAAAAACCAGATTATGTTTAATCAATATCATTTTTTTTATTAAGATATAACATGAAAAAAAAGATAAAATACAAATATCAAATGGAACATCGATGAAAATATTTTTTTTTTTTGCTCTAGACTAGTTATCATATCTTTTACTTGCTTTATGAATTCAAATCGTTCGGTAAATCTAAAGTTTTTAACTTTTTCAATGAGCAAATATTGTTCATCAACTGTTTTATGACGAATATGACAAAGATTATTCCTATCATTTCGTAAAAATCGAAGGTCAGTTAAGTTGACTTGTATCTTTTTTTGTATTGGTTCAAGAAACGTGATTAATGGTTCATAAAGTTGTTCTTCATCAACTGATTGACCAGCTTCTAATGCCCTAAGTCGAGTTTCATCTATATCACTTTCAATTTTTGATAATGTTGTACAAAAATTATCCCATGATGGATTACCGAGTACTCGTAGTAACACGGGCTTGACTATATATTCGATATATAAAGATGAAATTTCATTTGAAATAATTAATGCATTATTAATATCTCTTTCTTCTTTTACTTTAATCATTTCTTCACATATTGATTTATTTTCTTCTTTCACTTTAATCATTTCTTGTTCAATTTGTTCTAATCGTCTAAATGTTGAATAAAACACAACAGAATGTTTATGAACATAACCACTGATTTGTTTAATAACTTCTCCAAATTTATTATCATCTACTGGTGTTTTTGCTAATACAGATAAACAATCTTTGATTTTTTCTAAAAAGTTTTGTGTTGGTATTGTTGTGTTGAAATATTCATAAAATGTAGAACATAATTTTTTTTGATTCTCTTCAGAAATTTCCAAGTGTTTGAAAAGAGCTTGTAATTTTTCATCAGCTAAGACATCATTAACAATAACATCCATCACACGATTGTTTATCAATTAATAGAAAAAATAAATATAATGAATTTTGATCGGTCAATTACAGAAAGGAAAAAATCTCGTTGATCAAGAAACTGGCCAATCAGAATATTGGAAGAACAACACCATCATTATAGAGGATAAAACTAAGCACATGGCTGTGCTTAACAATACGACACTGAAAAATATTATATGTCTTACAAAACTGTTCATCAGTCTAATGGTACATAAATGAATAAATATACATAAAATGAATTGATAGAATTAACAATTCTTTTTTTATTTTCCCTTCTAAACTTAATTCTCGATACAACAAATCCAAATGTCTAGTTGTTTGTTAAACAATGAATATATAAAATGATTTAGTTATCTTTATGTGAAAAAAATTTCAATTGAGAAATATGTTTTATTATTTTTATTTATAAGTAATATAAGAATAAGTAAAACGCATATTAATATTCAGACAATAAATTAGTGTTGAATTGAAGAGTATAATTATCTAGTTATCTTTCGTGATCTATTAGAATTAAAAATAAATTAGCGAGAAAACTCTATCTCAAAAGGCTATTTAATAGTTATTAAAAAATTCTTTTTTTTGTTTCATTTTATTCATATTTATTACAATTATTATAAGTTTAAACTGTATTTTTCTATGAACATTAAATGAAAAAGAATTTTATTAAATTATCTCTAAAGATAGTACATGTTTATTATCGAATAGGTTGTCTCATACTGACACGTGATGGCAAGACTAATACATACAGTAATGTAACAACTATATATGCACTGTTTTGTAAAAAAAAAACTACAGATTCTTTTCGCTTGTACACAAAAGATTCTGTTTGGAAATTTACTTTAGAAAAAGCTTTCTTTTAATTTCTTTTCAATCATTATACGTTGAAATAAAAAAGAAATTGATAATCATCTAGAGTCATGAACATGCAAATTTTAGAGTAGAACTTCTTTTTAATAAAAAATCTTATTAACTATTGTGAAAGTTTTAATTTTTTCGGTAATATTACTTTTTAAAAGTATTTTTTGGTTGCCTAATTTATTATATAATGCATAGATTTTGTAATAAATCTTTTTCTTGTCATCGTATGCAACATCACTCGAATTATATGAATCGTTATTCAAGTCGTTCAAAAATCGATTTTTGTGTTTTTTTTCTTCTAATATCTGCCTACATGTACGGTGTACACTGTTCTTCAGCTTTCTCATTAATGTTATTCAGTGACTTATTCTTCTAAATTGTCAGATTTATCGACATGCCAGAAAGAGTTAATACATGGAATTAATGTTGATGCTGATAAATGATTTGTATATTTAACTTCTCAATCAGATAGATTTTTCTTTTTGAATAATTTTATTCGTTTTCATTTTCTTTTTGTTTATTCGGATTGAAATATAAGAATTATGAAAATTTTATATTATTTTTCTAATGATAAAATCAATTAAATACTACTTAGGTCATACCAAAAGTAGTGGCCACTCCATTTTAATTACTTATAGTCTGGTCAAAAACAATTTCTTTTTTTATCAACAGATAGAGCTTGTTTTGCTCTATTTTTCCATGCTATTCGATCATTATTCAGCTGGCAATATAATACTAAAATTTCGACAAGATCTGTTTTTGTCGCATACGTGCTGGTACCATGAACATGAATGCTCGTGAGTATATTTGAAATAATTTTCGATAGAGACAAGATATGGAACTGCGGTTTTTACCGTTAGAAAGAGGAGATGAAGACGCATCGAACTGTGTATTACTGAGTTTTCTAACCTGGTTTTTTTAAGGTCTTCAGTTGATCTTTTAAGGAATAAACCTATTCTGTGTATTATTTACAGTAAATTTTCAATAGTCATTATTCAGATTCAAACTGCTAACAGAAGACCTATAAACTGAGAAAGACTCAGATGTTTATATATAATTATTTCCGGATAATATCTATTTTAAGCGACGCTTTATTACGATTTTCTATCAACGTTCTTATTTTCTCTTTTTTTCATAAAAAAACATTTTTTGACGGTTAGGAAATTGAATTAAAAAGGCTTCAAAAATTGTATTAAAATAATCAATAATATATAGTTCGATGCGTCTTCATCTCGTCTTTCTAACAGTGAAAATCGTAGTTCCATATCTTATTTCTATCGAAAGTTATTCAAAAGATACTCACGAGCGTTCATGGTACCAGCACGTATGCGACAAAAACAGATCTTGTCGAAATTTTAGTATTATATTGCCAGCTGAATAATGATCGAATAGCATAGAAAAATAGAGCGAAACAAGCTCTATCTGTTCATAAAAAAAGAAATTTTTTTTGACCAGACTATAAGTAATTAAGATGGAGTGGCCACTACTTTTGGTATGACCTAAGTATTTATATATATTCTATCTCATAATAAATTCAATTATTTAACTAAGACTAATGATCAATCAGTGTTCGATAAATCAATGCATTATTAATCAATAAAATGAGATCAAGAATATACTACTTATCATTAAATAATCATTATTTATTGTTAGAAAATTTCAAAAATGACGATGAATCTCAAAAATATGCGCTATATTTCTTCATATACAGTGACGCCAATCAGAAACTGTGAGATGTGCCAATAAAACTTTTGCCTGTGGGAATAACAGTTTTTTAGGGGCGTTGTGAAAAGCTCGGAGCAAGAGTGGGTCAATCCGAAATTTAGAGAAAGAGTTCAAAAATGTTTCTCTGGTATCTTTGCGTTCTTCTCGAAGCAGGCAGATTTTTCGATGTTTCCTCAACTGCTTCGACCATGCTTCATGCATCAGTAAACGAATGAATACCATCAAGAAAAACTTGACTTCTTTTTAATTTGATTTTTTATATAACTATTATTGAACACAAAATAACGTTGGAAAAATGTGAATTCAAAAGTTGACGCTGCACAATTCATCAGATTACTCCGAGTTTTTGTGAAGATCTGACAAAAATCCTCGTACACACTTGTTGATCATATCGATGCTTTATATGAGAACACAAACGATAGCCATCCCAGGTACGATAATAACTTCTCGTTCTATTTCGAGCTTAAGTTAGTCGCTAGCGTATGAAAAATTCTTAGGAATCGGAGAGATTTCTCAATAGCTTTCTCCAACATCGAATTTTCTTTAAAATCAGAAAGAATTATCTAACATATTTCTTCAACTTTGGAAAAATTTTGTCGATAGTGTTCTTCAAAGTTGAATGTCCTCTGTGCTCAAAGAGAGTTGTTTAATATATTGTCTAAATTGAAGCAATGTCTCCTATAATGTCCTTGAAACGTAGATTTTCTCTGAATTCAAAGAAAATTATGTAATATATTTCTCCAAAATCGGAGAAAGTTGCTTAGTAATTTCGCCAAACTTCGAGAAAATTGACATATCAAACCGTTCAAAACGGAAAAAATCCCTAGGCAAAATTTTTGGAAGCAGTGGACGGGTGATTCTCCTATCCTCTTAGTCACGTCGCTCTTGCAGTTTTTGGTGAGTTTGTGATAATTCTAAGATTTTTCAAATAAGAAAATATTTTTCAGGTGTGGCAATTGCCACAAATCACTTCCTGATGACACGCCACTGTTTATCCCTTTGAGTCCCGTTGGGACATATATGTCCCACCTAACAAAAACGAAAGATTTTCACAAAATTTGAAATAATTTTGAGGTTTTTTGAAACTGAAAGTAATATTTGTGTTTAAGTACGCTAATATTCAGATGAATGGACTGTATTAAAAAGTGTACCATGGTATGCTCATTCGATTTCAGACACTGTCCCTAACAGTTTAAATTTCGAAAATCTTATATTATGACTAATTAAGCTATAAAACGTCCTTGAAAAACCAATTGACTTCGTATAGTATGATGGATTCGAATTCGGATTCCGATGAAACTCGATCTGATGAAAGTAGAAGTTCGACTACCTCTGATGAACTAGATACTAGTGATTCAGAAGACAATGATTCATTTGGCGAGGAATTCGAGCAAATTTCGTTAGATGAATGGGAATGGGATGTCGACAACCCCAAGTTTTCAAGCACTTTCAATTATTTCGATGGTCGTGCGTTAGGAAATAATGTTGCTCGACCAGTAGATGCATTTCATAAATATATATCTCAAGATATTATTGAATTAATTGTTGATCAAACGAACATTTACGGAAGAAATCGTTGTGTTCAAAAAGGTAAAAATGCAACGGATTGGAAAGAAATTGATGCAGCTCAAATATACGCTTTTCTTGGAATATTATTGATCATGGGATTTCACAAATTACCACGAATTCGTGATTATTGGAGCACGGACAGAAATTTATTTACATCAGCTGTCGCCAATGTTATGACAAGAAACGAGTTCCAACGAATTTTCTCAAACATTCATCTTGTTGATAATACGAAAATGGCATCGAAAAACTTTTCTAATTGTAATAAACTGTATAAAGTTCAAAGGTAGATCTTCCTTGAAACAGTATCAACCGTTGAAGCCAACTAAAAGAGGATATAAGGTGTGGGTTCTTGCCGAGTCCAATACAGGCTATGTATATAATTTTGAGATATATACTGGAAAGAGTACAGAACGATCTGGAAAACTTGGTGAACGTGTGATCATGTCATTGATAGATGGGATAAACCTGAAGAATCGTCAGTTATTTTTTGATAGTTTTTTTACCTCGTTATCTTTACTTTACAGTCTTAGGAGAAAACGAGTTGGTGCTAGAGGCACAATTCGTTCTGATCGAAAAAACTTCCCAGTTGAGCTGAAGAAAGAGGAACAGTTGGATAGAGGTGATTATCAGTATCTAACATCTAATGGAGTTTCTATAGTAAAATGGATGGATAAAAAGGAAGTGTTTGTTGCATCTAACTATTTTGATCCAGAAATATCAGAAGAAGTCACTCGAGGAAACAAAGACGATACTAGGACTCGAATCGCTTGTCCGTTGCCAATAGTTCAGTACAACAAATATATGGGAGGCGTTGATTTATCCGATCAGAAAACAAAGTATTATACAATTGACAGAAAATCAAAGAGAAATTGGATGAGAATTTTTTTTCGTTTTTTTGGTATATCATTAATCAATTCATTAATCTACTATAGAAATCTATCTCATGATAGTATTAATACAGTTGAATACATATCATCTATCAGTACTGCACTGATAGGTGATTATGTTGGTCGAAAGAGAGCAGGAAGACCTTTGGCTTTGAATAATCAGAAGAAAATGCGTATTGAAAAGAACATCAGTGAGACGCGAAACTGTGAAAAACCAGAACTACTAGCTCATATGCCAGAAGTTATTTCTACGCGTCGTAGATGCGCCTACTGTAGTACAAAAGAAAAAGAGAAAAGAACGGATGTGATGTGTACTTTTTGTGGTGTTTGTCTGTGTCTGAAAAATTGTTTTTTATTGTATCATCAAAACTACGTGTGTCAACAGTGAATTAAATAAACATATCGATGTGAAATCACACAGTTTTCTGTTATAACATGGTCCCACATCTTGTAATATCATCTAAATGCTAAATATGATGTTTTACTAAACTTATATTCAGTAAAAAAAATTCGGGACTGAAAGGGTTAAATGCATATTGTTGATTCGTAAATGTGATATTAACACCCAAAAATGATTGTTGATTATATTTATTTGTCCAGAAATCAGGTGAAATTGTGACTGATTTTGATTTTAATGGTTCAACTAATTCATCTTTCAAGTCAAGACGATATTTAAGTGCCAATTGATTAACCGTACGAGCAACAGTGTGTCTGCTTCTCAATACATCTTTAACATCAACCACACCATATTGTGCACCTGGAAAAGCAAAGGATAAAGGACATTTATGAATAACTGAAATACTATTCTCACCTATTTTTATGAACATTTGAGCTATTTGTTCAAATCCTTTATCTTCAACAACACTGTAAGGTCTTAGATCACCACAAACCCAATTTGCTAATAGACCATTAAGTTCATTTTGTTCTTTTTCTGAAATTTTTACTTTTCGTGTGAAACCAATTTGATTTAACTTGAGTTGAGTTGATTGTGTATTATCAACTGTACCATCAGAAGAACATGATGAAGCCAGTGGAAAGCATCGATCCGCATGTGAAATGAAACGTTTAGTTTCACTGTTGGGCCCATAAACTAATGTATTACAACACTTTAGACAGCTAATATAACCAGGAATTCGTTCGAGTTCATTTTTTTGATTCAGAACAGCTGGATAACCAAATGATCGCCACCAGGATGCTAAAGCTTTTGTTGATTCATTATTTAAAATACGAAATTTTTGTTTGTCTTTTTGTAAAAATCGTTGCAGCTGATCAGATGTGTATGAAGAGGTGGTAACAGCAGTAGCAATACTCGAAGCTGAAGAATGCAAAATAGAAATTTCATTTTTATCAACAGAAGAAAAAGAAGAATTATTCAGATGTAAATCAGTAGATACTGATGATGATTGCATAATTTTATTTTTGTTTGACGTACTAAACCAACAAAATGACCGACGATCACAAATATATGATGATTCTTTTGATACCATTATTCTTTCTTTTCTTTTCTTTTCTTTTCTCTGAAATACTTTGATTGGACATTACGTTCAACTTAAATTTATAATAGTCTTATATAACAGTTGACAACGCCATCTGAGTTGTTTATTCCTTTCTTCATATTTTCACAAATCAAAAATGCTCTTTTTTCCTAAACAAAAGTTAATATGAGTGAAATTTTCAGGACATGAACACATCGCCTTGCCCTCTCCTGCTATTCCTGCCGTCGGTGACCTGCCCTGTTTCGCAACAGGGCATTTTAAAAAATCGCTGCCCTGCCCTGCTACAGGGCAGGTTTGCCCTGCCCTGTGAACACCTCTGACATGGAGTATTTTATCTTTTCAGTGGGCTGACTTTATTGGCTGTAATATTCGTATATCTCTTTTTGTCCAGAAACGAGAGGTGTCTTACTAGAAGATATTGAAGATGTGTTTGAAAATTTTCAATTAAAGAATAGAACAATAATAAAAATGTTACGGCGATTGTGCCAACGAAATACAGAAGAGAACGATCAGAATAAATAATATAAGTGATATAGAATGATAGAAATATGAAAATTTTTTTCGATACTTCGCTTGAATGATAATCTCGTAGACCCTATCTTAACATACTTCTATATTAGGACTCAAACCATAAGTAATATTTTTGCATACGATTGAATTATCATTATTTAATAGTAATCTAAATGTATTAAATTATATTTTTAGTTCTAATACAGATGTATGATCTTTTTTTTTCCTACTAGTGCTAAGCTGATATCTTTAAAAAATAATTAATCACATTGTTTTATGTACTTTTTTTCTTTTACCTGTTGTGTCTTATTCTTATTCTATTCATGTTACTTTTTTTGTTTGATAACGTTGCCTTCGTTTTGAATTAATGAAAACTCTACATTTTATTCACCAAATATGAAGAATATTTTCCAATTTCTTTCAACAAATCGAAGCGTAGATTTTTTCAAAAAAATCTTCAATTATATTCATTCTTGTTATCATGTTAATAATACTTTAAAAAAACCTATTTTTTACATTAGAAATAATCACAGTCCAATTGCAACATCACCGTAGGAAACATCATGGGTAGAAAGATGCATCTAACAATAAAAGCATTTGTACTGATGAGTTCATCAGTATAAACCATTCCATCATCAGCGATCGGTATTTTTTTCATCTACGGCATAATTTCAGGCCAAAGGACGGAGGCGCATAAGAGCCATTTTTGGGCCCTCGTTAAATT
>JAJEKB010008295.1:0-12839 GCA_022393335.1 Macrotrachela quadricornifera | reverse complement strand
ATGATAAAGTGGAGTACAAGAGTATTACATCCATTATAATCTAATGCGACTAGCTAATTTTCAATAAAAACAGTTCTTATCGAAATTTTATTATTATTATTCAATTAGTTAAATAGTGATTAAATAGCATAGAAAAATAGAGCAAAAGATGATCTATTATTTCGTAAAAAAAAGAAAATTTTTTCAAGCTTTCTACAAGAAAAAAAAATATCTCGGTCACTACTTTTCGATAACTCTACGTAAATATTGGACATATTACAGATGAATTCTCAAAAGCAAATATAGATTATGTTTCACAAATAAATTTAATCAGCACGCCTGTGTTTAGTATTTATTTTCTGTTTTTCTAATTGCGTAGAAAAATAATACATAGAAATACAAATGAATAAAAACAAATTTCTATAATCATCATGTGTTTGCACGATAAAAGTGCTGTTGAAATGGATAGCAAAAAAAAGAGTTTTCTCTCCCAAAATTTCGAATAGGGCGTTGATTCGATTGAAACAAATTTGATGCGATATAGTTGAATTTTGAGACGATGTCATCAATTTATACAAAATTTAACATCCCATGTGTTCAACTGCGATCAAACTGCGGCGCAGTCTCGGCGTAACTGCGATCAAACTGCGGCGCAGTTGCGGCGTAACTGCGATCACACTGTGACCCATAATTGCGAAAATCCACGGCGTAGTTACGCGCATCTGCGCCGCAGTTTCAGCATTTTCTGTAGTTACGCCACAACTGCGATAAAAAACTCGTATTTGTAACAGAAGACGCCTAGTCAATATCAGCACTTTATAAATAAATTTAAATAATTGATAAGTTAATAAAAATTAATAAACTAATAAAAACTAATCAATTGATGAAAAAAGTCTAATCAATTTTTCCAAAAACTAATAAAAATTAAATAAAAATTAATAAATCAATAAAAATTAATAATCATTAATTAATTCATAATTTGTCATTTAGTACACTATGGCATTAATTTCTTTTTTAGAAAAAAATGATGTATCTTTCTCATTGTAAAAAGTTAAAATGAGATAGAATGCTTGTGACAGTTCCTTTTATACCCTCTCGCGTCGGTCCAAACTACGACGACTGCGTCGCAGATGCGAACGCAACTACGCCGCAGTTAAGCGCACTGCAGGCACTGTGTCGCAGTTACGCGCAACTGCGACATAGTTGTCAAAAAAGTAGTGACATGGGATGAATTGGGATAAAATGAAACTGCTTTGTTGATTCCTAAGAATTCTGCTTTCTTTTGGTCTTTTTTGAGAAACAAACAAAAAACATTTCAATATAGCAAATAGTCATGCCAGCGATGCTTGTCGATACTATACACCTTATTGAAAAAAAAACGAAGTTTTTAGAAAAAATATTGAGATTCTATAGTTGACTACGCTGCTCACTAATTTTTCGCGAAACAAATTATAATTATGCCATTTACAAAGAAAAACTATTGTGTATGTACTTTTTTGGGATACAATCGTCTTGCACTCAATTTGAAAAATCTTATAACTTTTGTTACCGAAAACGATTATGCTTACAGTGCCTATTTCAAAACAAAGCTTTTTACAAAAATTTTAGATATCATTTAATTCGACCATATTCAAACAATTGTTAAGTTTTCGTGAAGGACAACGCTTTTGATATTTATACAAAATTTTTGGTGCTTCAAACACCGTTTGAACCTGGCTATTTTTAAAAAGATAGTAGGCTTTTTGCATCATATAATAAACTCTTACCTTCTAGCCAATACAATACAACAATTTTCGATTATCAAGGAGACTCTTCTTTTCCGTATATTTCTGCACAAGTGACTTGAAAACTATGTGTTCTTGCGAAATGTCAAGATCCAAATTAAGTAAGACTGAGCCTCAATTGATCCAAAACAGATGATACTGAAGCCTCATGAGTCTTAGTAATTTCGTTGCTACTGAATCTCATATAAATAGCAGTATTTTTTCGAAAACAAATGCTGAAAATTTTGGAACATTTAAAAATACTAAAGACATACATTTTGCAATGGTACTTATTGAGTACCTATAGTAAAATCGAGTTATTTTCAGTTAAAAATTTAGTGTTTATTAAAAAAAGAACCTTTTTTTACGGGACTAGAAGCTTGGAAATTGGTCTAGTTCAACAAAATTCCCAAAAATTGACTCCATAGATCTCTAGTTTCAGTAATGTTGTCGTCGAAGATAGCCACATTCGTAGTGGTTGTTGAAAAATGAAGTTCCTGCGTTCACTGTATCAGCAAGTTATATTTTCTCTAAGGTTCAAATGATAACATCTCGTATTGGAAGCAGAGAAGAATTTGCCGCTCGTCAATCAAAAACTTGCAGGAGGGACAAAACTATTTATAGGGAGCATTACGGTCCTGTGTTCCTCTCTTGTGACTACGTCACTGCCATCATTGTTTCACTACAAAAATTCTTCTTTTTGTTATCTATATCTGCATCTATAAACACATGTTCTCAAAACAAAAGTCACATGCTGAATGTACGATAGGAAATGAAGAACAAATATTAACAAAACCTACCGATAAAATATAAAACAAACATAGACGGTGACACTACATAAATGAGACAAACAGTGTTAAAAGAAAAACGTCGATTTTTTTTTTATTTGAGAGAAAGTAACCTTTTCTTTATTAAAGTCTATAGTGATACTGCAAAAAAGTTTTATATTGTCTTGTATTGATAAATATAGTCTATGTATACAACTTTATTATTGATAAAAAAAAATAGAGTAATTTAATCAAGACATAATACAGATATTCAATTTTTCTTTAATCAAATAACTTTTGAATCGGTCTGTATGTTTTTTTATGCATGCACAATTAATGAAAATGTAGGTATAAGAAAAAATAAGAATTGTTTTTAATTAGTTTTTGTTCTATTTTTAGAACGAGTTGCTTTTTTAAGTAAATTAACAGATTTTGATAACCGACTACCTTTTGAGTTTTGATTAATTGAATGAATACTTGATAAAGATATTGTATCTGAATCAGTTGTAATTGTTGATATTGAACGATAAAGTTGAGTTGTTAATTCTTGATTTTCAAATAATGCTTCTGCTAATGCCGATTTTTTTCCTGTTAATTCCATTTGACGAAGGAAAGGAAATTATAGATCGACATGATTAACAATAATTATTCTAAATTAAGAAATCATTTCAAAACAAATATTTTATTTTATTATTTTAATTGAATAAATCTTATTTTTTCAATATATTTTTCTTTATGTTCATCTATTTGATTACTCAATTGTGAACAAACCTAAAATTAGAATTTAATGGAGAAAATAAATTTATTGGAACGTTTTTTAAAATATATTAAATCTACACGTAAGTTTATGTTCATCACATATTCGTTATTAATAAATGTTTTACAAGTATTTTATCATCTAGAATAAACTACAAAATTTTCAAAGTATTATTAATTTCTCGCTATTAAATAATTATTAAACATTTGTTTATAGACTTTTTGATGTACCATTCTAATAGGATAAAAAAGAGTTTAGTAAATTTAACTTTTATATTATACTTAAACCTTTCACTAATTGAGTTTTATAGCATAACTTAAAATTTAATGAACATTTTGAAGTAAATTTTATACTATTGAATAAAGTCTAATTGTCTTTTATATAATATTTGATTCAATTAGTAGAAAGATTTTAATCCGATACAACATTTTATCTGAGGAAAAAACAATTAAGAAATTCTTAAAAGATAGAAACAGAAATTGTTACACTAACTGAATAAAAAATATATTTTCGAGTTTATTGTTAAAGAAAGATATATGCTTGCTTACTAATGTAATCGAATATAATAGTATTCTGAATTAATCAATTTATAATTAATGGAGAAATGAATTCCATATTGACAACAGATGATGAAGCGCGAAAATATTTTTATCTAATCAATTGTATAATTGATATATATAAAATGATTCATCTATATAAGTCATTAAAAGATTGAATATTATTTAATATTCTAACATATTCATATTTCATATATTAACATTTATATAGAAATATTTCTCATCATCATTCCTTATCGAATAGTTTGAATTATAATATCTATATTTATAATGTCGAGTATCACGTCTGATCTCTCTTCTATTGGTCAATTTTTTCGATCAATCAGATTTTAACAAGCATTTTTTCTGCTATTATTCGGATGAAGCATAGACAAATTCGGACCATTTAGACGTTATCAAGAGACGTCTTTAATATGACCCGAGCAATCCTATGTGCATATAGATGATAGTTGGTCTCCAATATTGGCCCGTGGTATTTACAAGATATCAGTAAGGAATCTTTCTGTTACTGTTCGAATGAAATATGGATATATTCGGGCGACAAGTCAATTGTACCTCCTCGCGATGTTTTCTGGATAGTACTAACAGATCTCTGCATACTTCCTTTGAATTGCATAACATACGATAATTATACTTCGCCCACATTCGAAAAACTATGCAATTTGCACGAAGTATAACTAGTAGATTATAGAATAATTAGAATTTTTTTCTTGAATTTCTATTATAATTCAATTAATAATTATCAATAGTGTCATCTGGGGTAATTTGGATCAAAATTTCGAAAATTGATTTTGTTTTTATTCATTCTCCTTCGTTTTACGCGATGGAAAGATAATTTTTTTATCACAACTAGATCAAAGTGTTTTCTATCGACTGACGAAAAAATCTTCTCGATATATTTTACCAGAAAAAAGTATCAGCGAAAATGGCGCGACGGGGTCGTTGCTGATCTGAATTACCTCAGTTGGGGTAATTCGGATCATTCCAGCAAAAATGATCATAACTTATTTTCCCAACTTCTTATTCATTTTTCATTCATGGTTTCATATTAAAAAAACATACCAGTCGATAGCTTAAAGTGTCCTTTATGGGACCTGAGAATATCAAGATTAACGAATAAACACAGAGCATACAATAATATTCACAATGACACCTCTGTCAGGCATGCGTTTTTTATAAAAAAATCCATCTAGGGTAATTCGGATCACTTAAGCAATTTTAGCTGGAGATAGATTGTAAAACCTCTAGCACTTTTACGATTCATTGTTGACTAATACTCAACCAAGAAAAATTGTTCAGCTCACTTTTCTCTATCTTTTCAAGAAAAAACACCTATCATTGTATGAGATATATGTGATATTTTTCTAATTCATTAAATTACTAAAAAAAAGTAACTTCTTACAGATGTCTTCACGTTTCTTCTTGTAATACTTGAGACCAAACGCAAGGTCTAGAAGAGAAAGATTTTAGTATTTCATACATAGAATGTTTTGAACTACAAAATAATATGAATAGATAAAGATCTTCATGATTTTTATAGAATAATAATATTGAGCTGTACATTAATATAGGATGTTTTCATTTGATAAAAATTTCACTTCATTTATATGTATCTATAGAGTGAAACATAAATATTTTAGTTTACAATATACAATCGAACAAGAATTCATTTTATGAATTGACAATATAATAAATAACCACACAAAGAAGAAATGGTGAATTAGAAAAATAAAATTCTATACTATACGGAATCGTATGGATATGTAGAATAAAGGAACAAAACATTAGTATAGAAGTGAACAAACATTAGTACAGATGTATACAAAAAAATACAGATTTTTTTCTGTTTTGATGACGCTACTCTTTAAAGTATAAAAAGAAAAAAATTCTCAATGGTAAAGATGTAAGTTTTTCGAAAACGAAAATGACTGTAATGTTTATATAGTAACTGAAACGTATTTATGCAAAGTATATGATACAATATATGATAAATTTTCGAAACAGAAGCGGATAATAATACTAAACACTTAGGCAACGTAAAATTATATATAAAAATTTTACAACAGAACATAAAAATATAGTAGAATTGAGATAGAGAAAGATGTAGAAAAGAAAAAAACTGATTTCATGATGCAGATGAATTCATATAAGAATTTCAAGCATAATTTGATTAAAGAAAATAAAAATGATTCAGAAAATCTTATCATACTATATAAATATTGTCAAAATATAAATAAATACCTGACTGGTAAGGCTAAAAGATTTATGTATTACATGTTTCAATAGAAATTGTGCTAGCTATAGATATTGTATTAGGCGAATCTAAATACATCAAAAACTTTCTTTTAGCATAGATGTAATAATTCAACAACCAAAAGTGAGTAAGGTACTTTTAATATGGTATACAATGCACTGCTCTTATTATATTTTACGTTTAAATGAACATACCGTTTTTTTGCATAGTACGACGTTGTCGTGCACCGCCCTTTCGATAGGTAGAACGTGATTGCTTCTCAATTTTTTTTCGTCGAATTTCTTCTAGTTGTTCAATAACGCTATTTACTGTCATAATTTTTCCATAGGTTTGTTTGAGCATTGTTCACTTGGTTGCAGTGCTAGGGTGGTGCTTGTGAAGATGAACTGAATATAGTTTGAAGTGTATTTTGTATAGCTATAAGAGAATCTCGTTGTTTTTCAGATAATTCATCTTTCAAAACATCATGTAAAAATATTGTCTCTAATGTCATAACATCAAATTGATTAAACTCACC
Organism: Macrotrachela quadricornifera; assembly: GCA_022393335.1. Taxonomy (NCBI): domain Eukaryota; kingdom Metazoa; phylum Rotifera; class Eurotatoria; order Philodinida; family Philodinidae; genus Macrotrachela; species Macrotrachela quadricornifera. The sequence goes on along the minus strand of JAJEKB010008295.1, from coordinate 6,245 downwards.
CTCTTCGTCGGAAGTATCAAAACCAATCAGTCTGAATGCTACTTTTTTATATTTTGTCGCTGATGATGATGATAATACCTGCTTGTTATTTTTTTCTGATACGATATTTTTTCTTCCAAACTTATGTACGATGTCATGTGATTTCGGTGATTTCTCGAATTGTATGTTCGTTTGAGCATCATCTAAAAAAATTTTTTTTAGGACTAACATTTTTTTTTATTAGTCTTACCATCATCACTTGTATCAAGACGTTTTGTTTCTGATGATAATCTCTTTTTCTTTGTACGTGTATTTGATGAGAATGATTGAGGAACGTAACTTTCATCACTATCATCATAATTTTCATCCCTATCGACATCTATATCGTCTTCATCTGTATCACGAAGACTATCCTTCAATGTTGTTTCATCAAGTATTTGGTTTAGAGTTGAGATTACACGTTGAGAAGTATTGAAAGATGATGAATCGAATGTAACAGAACTGAACGAAGAAGAAGCTACTGGTAACGGCGGTGATAACAACGATTGTGAGGTGGTGGATGACGTCATACTATTTGTTTTATTATTTTGACACATGTCAACAGTTGAAAAGCAGTAGAAGTATATGTATTTGATCGTAAAATACGTGAAACATCTATAGCGTTTCGGTTCAGTGGAAACACACGTGCTTTCATAAATAATTTAATAATATTCGTTTTTCGATTAAGAAAATCAGTTATCCATAATTGTTTCAAGAGTGTTGGAAATTGAGCTTTGTTAATGTTTTTATTTTGTGTACGGTTATATTCAAACTTTAATATCCTATGAAGAATTACATAAAATAAATTTATAAAACTAATATTTTTTAAAGCTCACTAAAAACTATTTTCAAGTAAATGAAAAAAGATTTTTGAGTTCCTCAGAATGTGATAGCATCCCCGGTCGAAAAAACAGACGCAAGATCTTATCAACCAGATGAAATCATATGGAAAATCTTACAAAAAATCGTAGTCACTGAAATCTTATATCAGACCATACTACAAGATCTTTTGAGATCTTAGATGCACTTTATTTTCTCTACAAAACTTTGATGATATTTTAGGTATATATGAGTCTAATTAAAGTATTATAGCGATATTTTACCCCTTTGGGGACGGGAAGTCTATATATAGGCAACAGTTCTGAACCGACTTGTAAATCACTTTTGTATGTCTCTTATAGCACCATTATCACTGGCCTGCTACCGCAGACAATGAATCGAATGATTTTATTGGTGTGACACTATTCTCTATTATGTCTTCATTCATCTTTTTTACTATGCATAGAATTTTTTTTTTCTCTTTCCTCATGTCATGCATTCTGACACGTCTAATCTATTTCTTGTGCATATTTACAGACACTTTTTCTCTCTAGTAGATTGTCGTTTGTCCATTTGAATATCAAAATAAAAGCCGTGACATATTGATTACAGATACTTCGTGTTATTTATTCCTACTTTTTGATTGAAATGGCAACAGCTAGAACAACTACTTTTGAAACCAACGAAATTTACAATGATTCTGAGTCTGACAGTGAGTTAGACTCAGAAGTTGAAAACGAATCCAAAAGTTCTAAAGTTCGTGATCCTGATACGCAGAGCGAAATGGAAATATCAGATGGCGAAAATACTTTTTCACTTAATAATCAGAATCGTATTTTAAGATCATGACAGAAAGCAATTTTTAGACCAAAATTATTTAATTTTCAAAGTCACTGCTGTGAAACAACTATCAACTTGGATGAGGACTCGCTGTTGAATCTATTCAAATTATTGTTGATGAAACGAATAAATTTCAAGCAAACGTAGCGAATGAATGTTTAACAGCATCATCATACCAAGCGAAGTGATCTTCAACTAATCCAGAAGAAATATACCTTTTTTTGGCAACATTCATGTTGATTGTTCACGGGAAAAAACACCGAATCAAAGACTACTGCCCAACTGATCGTGTGATTTCAACATCAGTTTTCGGCAATATCATGTCACGAGATTGATTTTTGCTCCTTTTGAAATTTCTGCATTTCAATAATAATGAGAATCAGTCCGAAGACGATAAATTGTTCAAACTTAGACCTGTCGTACAACATTTGAAAGAAAATTTTGGACGCTTTATGATTCCATACAGAAATCACTATATCGATGAAACTTTAAAACTTTGGAAAGGACGCCTGAATTTTAAACGATACATTCCATCGAAACGGCACAAATATGGAATAAAAATCTTTATTCTGTGCCATTTTCATACTGGATTTGTATTAGATTTCTTAATTTACACTAGATCCCAAACAGATTTTCAAAACTAGAAAAGACTTGGAATCGCAGGATCAATTGTAATGACACAGTGATTTGACAAAAGAGAAGTCACTATGCTTTCCATCATACATGAGCCAAAAATAGTAAATACTGAAAAAACTCATTACGCAACTAATGAACTAATTCAAAAGCCAGCCCCTGTCAAGAACCATAAAGAAAACAGGGGTGCTGTTGATAGATCAGGTATGCAAATCAATTCAATCGAATGCGCTCAGAAAACAGTAAAATGGTATAAAAAGATTTTCTTCCATCTTTTGGATATAATTGTGTTTAACTCGTATGTCTTACACAAGCAAAAGTCACGTCAAAATATTCGGCTAAGTGACTTTAGACGGCAGCGAATTCGTCAAATTATTGAAACATACGGATATCTGAAAGCGTCAAGAGGACGACCTAGTGCTGAAGACAATCCTATTCGACTCAACGGTCGCCACTTCGCGTCATTGATGCCTTCATCACTGACAAGTCAAAGTCCTCAAAAACGGTGTGTAATGTGTACAAATACAAGAAACAGGGCCATAAAAAGTACTAAAACTAGATATGAATGCACTGAATGTAATGTTGGACTTTGCATTACAGATTGTTTTCGAGATTATCATACACTGAGATACTTCTAGACATTTGTTTCTAACTTATCTGAATAAATCTAAATAAATATAACTATCAGCGTTTCCAAAAAATTGATTTTTTGCATTTACAGTAACCCCGTCTCTAAAGGGTTAATGGCAAAACGCCTTCTATCCAACTGAATGGAATGTTGTTGTAGTATCCCTAGGGAAAATCTTGAATATTTCAGAGTCTGATCCTTTACGGATATGACCAGGATCCTACAAATATTCAACGTTTTTTCCTGAGGAAATGGAAAATCCTGAAAGAAGTGTGTAGTCAGGAAATTTTCAGGATCTTATCAGGATTTAAAACAAGATTTTTAAGCATATTGCCAGGGTAATCCAAGATCTTCGTCAGATCCTGTCAGGATTTTGATACTTCTTATCAAAAATTTTTTAAGATCCACCCAGGATTTGTATTTTACAAAACTATACTTCTGTTTAACTATGACGAAGGAACTGGTCCGGAATTTCGGATGAGGCAAGGCTTATGGCTTTTTAGTGTATATTTGCAAGAGTTGAACTTACCAATATCATGGCAGGAATATGTCAGGATTGTAGCAGATTTTCCAAACAGAACAGATAAAATGTGAACATATAGAGTATTGATCTCTAGACCTTCATTTCATGAACTGAACAGCTAACCCAGTTGCACTGTGTTCTCCTTTAGAGATTATGTAAGAGGTCACTTTTAGGTTTCTTTTTCTTTTCATTCTTTATTTCTTAACTAGTTTCTGATCCGAAATTTGATAAATGTATATATAATTTGTTGTCATTAAGTCAATTCTATGTGTTAAATTACTTTTTTTATTCTTATTTTCACATTTTGTTTTCAATTCAAAATTTAATAATTATTTTTCTTAAAATAATTTAATGGATTCAAAATATTATTTATTTATGTTAAAGGGTGGGCCAGATTAAATGGCGGTCTCGGTATTTTGCATTTTTTTCATCTATAGTTCGGCATAAAAAAAAATTTTTTTTATCAAAAGATTTCTTGTCAAATTCTCTACAAAACGTAGATATTTTTATTATTTTAAACAGTCTCCATTATTTTGAGACATACGATACAATCTATTCGTCCAAGAATTACAACTTTCAAACACAACATCTTTTTGAAATTTTTTTAAGCAAATCTTAATTCTTCGATTATTGTTGCCTCGAATTTCAATGTATTCAACAAAAACAAGATATACCATAAGATGCAGCTTGAAAAGCTCTGCAAACTGCAAAATAAAGTTTATTGTAATTGTGTACCTTTTGTTTTCAAAAACAGAAAAACTTTGTGCGACCAGTATTTTGCCATTACGGGAAACTGGTCACACAGAATTCGAGGCTTCTTTGAGTGTAAAAAGTATAGAAAGAAAATAAACTGTTCTTTGTAAACTGTAGAGCTTTTCACGCTGCATCTTGTGATATTCTTTGTTTTTATTTAGAGAACTATATTAATTGATAAAAAGATAAAGTGAGAAAAAGATACTCTCGTTCGTACAAAAAAATCATTTTTCCACAATACCAAAATTAAATCACACAAAAGTTTTTCTGATTTTGAAAACAAAAAGTACACAATTACAATAAACTTTAGGTTGCAGTTTGTAGAGCTCTTCAAGCTGTATCTTATGGTATATTTCGTTGTTTTCAATAGAGTGACATTCAAAGGAACAATAATAGAAGAAATAAGTTCTAAAAACTGTTGTCTTTGAAAGTTATAATTCTTGGACGAATAGATTGTATCGTATATCTGAAAATAATGGAGACTGTTTAAAATAATAAAAATGTCTACGTTTTGTAGAGAATTTGACAAGGAATCTTTTGATAAAAAAAAATTTTTTTTATGCCGAACTATAGATGAAAAAAATGCAAAATACCGAGACCGCCATTTAATCTGGCCCACCCGTTATTACGTATTCTTATCATTGATACAGTTTAATTTTTTTATAAACAATTTTTTTTAATCATTTGTTCAATTCCGAACAAAATGAATTAAATATTTTATTTGTTCATGATAAATCAGTTCAAAATATATTCAAATGTATTTATTTATTTTTTATTTAATTATTTTCAAATGCACATGAATAGCTAGTAAGAACCATTGAGTCATCATGGAAGGGTACAGAAAAACAATGAGCACGTAAAGAAGCTGTAAGATAAACATTAACATTATCATGTACAATTAACAATCAAGGTTTTGCAAGGTTAGAAAACTTGAATTAAATTTTACAAGAAACTAAATAAAAAAATTGAGGAAGTTATTTCATACATTCTTGACCGGATCCTCAACACAACTATTGTCCATCCAAAAAAAGAATGGTATGTGAGTATTTTTTGAATAACTTTTGAACGATGAAAGTTGGAAAGCTGCGGTTTTCACCATTGGAAAGAGAAGATGAAGACGCATCGAACTGTGTATTATAAAATAATGTTACATACTTTTCTCAAAGATTTTAATCGACGTTTTTGAAAAAGAACATTGTGCAAGATGAATAATGTGATTTTTCAATAATTTTCTATGCAATTGAACGGCTAGCAGAAGATCTACAAACTATACGTAAAGCCAAGACTTTTAGGTCTATTCTTTTAAAAGTTATAAGTATCCTAGTGGAAATTCTTGGCAGTGTTTTGTATTAATTTCTGTAAAAAAAGTCACTGTTTCTGTTTTTCTTATAAAATAGAAATTCAATTTTCGGCAATATTTTTCGAAAATTGTTTAAAAAAATTTTGAGAAGTCTCCTGAAAATACCTGCACTATACGATTTGATGCATCTTCATCTCTTCTTTACAATGGTGAAAACCACAGCTCTCTAGCTTTCATCATTCAAAAGTTATTCAAAAACTACTCACATACCATTCTGTTTTTGGATAGACAATAGTTGCAAATCTTGATAGGATCTTGAATACTGCATCCTCTATACATTCTATAGTTGAGCCTGGGATGATCCTAGATAGATCCTTGTATTTTCTTATCAAGATCTTGAACATATTTGTATTGCATTCTCAAGATTTGTAATGTTTATTCTTGAAGAGTTCTGACGAGGGAACCTTCCCAACTGGTTAATCGCTTTTGAGCTCAGTCCCTATGCATAAGGTAGATCCCAATGAGGCATGAAAAACTCCAAAAGGACAAGTCCCCATAGGGCTTCTTCTTGGAGTTATAAGCGTTTTATTGAAATTTTACTGTGGAGTATGGTATATAGTAAAAACTCGAAGTATTGTATTTTAATCTGAAACTTTGCTCATAGAGTGGTCTACTAATGGATAGAATATCCTGAAAATTTCAGTTCTAAAGAACGTTTTCTTCATAACGTA
>JAJEKB010008294.1:0-19824 GCA_022393335.1 Macrotrachela quadricornifera | reverse complement strand
TTAAACTTATTTTTTCATTTATCATTTTTAGAAATACTATAAAGAAATTTATCTTTTATTAATATGATTTAAATAGTAGATTTTGTTTTTTCTTTACCTTTAGTTAATTCATTCTCTTTTCAAAAGCATCAGAATCAGATAAAAATATACGCAAACATTTTTATTTGATTGTGTTTTTCTTTTTCAATAGATGTCAAAAAAAATTGCAGCGGCTTTTTCTTTATTTTACATTATGGCGATTGAATAACTTAAATTTCTTACAATTGCAACAAAAAACTATTCATATGATTTCTCGTTTCGACGGATAGTTCTAGTTCTCATGCTTGAATATTTTCTAACTCTTAGAAAAATATTTGATTTCCATTGAAGTCATCTGTGATAGCTACACTAATTGTTATGGCATACGGACAAAACTAACGAACTGTGTACAGAATAACCATTTAATATTAAAATGTACTTTCTAATGACTGTATTTATTTTAAGAAATAAATATTTTGATATTTTCGTATACAAAAAAGCTTTCTATTTTGATCGATAGCCGAATCTATTGTCGGAAAAAGTGTTCCGTATTGACAGAAGGTTCCATCACTGATGTGTCTTCATAGGGTCTCGCTGTTCAATAACTGGTGAAAACTATTTTTAGCTGATTTTTTTCATTTCTCTGATATTTCATTGGTCAAAATAACCATCACTGTAGGCTTAATGATATTCACCAATGGTGACCTCAGCAAATTGGCTTTGGTAAAAAAAAAGGTTAAATATAGAAAATCATCTACATTTGTTTATGGTTGCGAACAATATGTATGAGAATTTCAAAAAAATGATCTACTACAACGACCTCTTTAATGCATTTTTTTTCATTACTAATTCTATGATTCATCAGATTTAGTCAGTAAACTTTTTTTCTCTTAGTTTTCAAGTTCGAATTTGATTATAACACAGAGACGGCGCTACAAAAAATAGTCATTAGCGAGTTAATTTATCCAATGAAAAATTGCAGTATCGTTTTATATTATATAGTGTGATATAGTAAAATTAACATTGTCAGAATAAATATAACCATTTTACCGAAAAAATCTATAGAAATGTTTCAAAAAAAAAATGTCAGTTGCTTAAACAAATTTTTGAAAATCATGCATGTTTTATAAACAGAAATTATTCGTATGACTTCAACAATGATATGTTGCACTTCTAACATAATATGATAAAAAATGCTTCTCAATCATATGCGTTTCAAATATTAAAATAAATCCTTTAGATTATTAAATGAAACTATCAAATCATTTTTGGGCTCACACTCTGCCCATAATGTAGATTTCAATAAAGGTATGGGCAAGTACAGACAAAGAGGATTAAGTTTAAAACACTGTATTCAATGCTCTATGGAAAAAATTCTAGGAGTCAATGCTTTGTTTCTATCAAATATACCATTCATTCTATGAAACATTTTATTCGACACAATGTCAATTATAAAAGATGACTCGCACTAATTAATATGAGCTTGATTCGTTCGATTGCACATGTTGATCTTTGTAACTGCAAATCCGACAACAAAGTATCGGCGTACAATTTCTTTGTATATACCATCACATAGTTCGATAAAAATTTGTTTAGACATAGTAATCAGGATAAAAGTAGAGCCGTCGTAAAGGGCTGTATTTCGTCATTTATTTTGCCACCTTGTAACGTAAAATAAAAGAGAATGAACTGGATAGTTTAGTTGCTACTGCAGCCTTTCTTTTACTATGATCACAATGACGAACTGAAGGAGTAGCGTTACCGCTACTCTCGGTATATGACGTTAACTACTAGATAAACAAAAAGAAAAGAGAAAGGAGAGAATAGTGATGTAATAAAATTCAATGTTGTAAATAATCGTAAATCATCATACCAAACCAATTATGGCCGTGACTTGTCGTAAATGGGCATCTATGCTTGTATATATTCGACCTACATATATGTCTTACCTTACCAAGCCTTTCTTCCTACTGTTTATTAGAAATCTAAAACCAAATACGATTATTTTGTACTTACCAATAGTAAAAAGTATATAGATACACGCACTTGTATCCTTAATCTTCGTAGTCATCTATTCTTTGTATTGTTCTCCCGTTTCTTATATTTGCTACCATATTGTTATTGCCTATTTGGCCAACATAAAACATTATTTTATCGATCTGAAAGACGTTAACGACCAGATATAAATAAAAAGCCTTTCAATTTTAAATTGACATTCAACTCGTGTGATAAGAAGCAACCAAGACAGATTATGGCATCCAACCGATTTGCATCACTCATTCATCTTTGTGGTACCGCGTTGCTGTTCATCATCAGTGCCGTCAATGTAATGTCGCAATATAACAGTAGTATCGATGAGCGGCTAAATGCCGAGCTGTTGGCTTTGGGTTTTCCAAATGGACAATTACCCAACCTCGCGCCTGCCTTCGGAAACTATGTTGACGTCGTTCAAGTGAACACACTGTTGTTTCTCTCCAGTGCAGGGCCACAAACTCCAGCTGGTACATTCATCAAAGGACGAGTGCCGAATGAAGTTAGTATTGATGATGCTGTAATAGCAGCCAAGCTTTCATGTGTACGTCAGGTTAATCGAATGAAAAATTACTTGGGCAATTTGAATCGAGTGAAAAAAATCGTCTTTATCAATGGTAAAATACTGGCACAGTCTGACTTTACCAATCATACCTTGATTGTGGATAGTTGCTCTGCATTTCTTGTCAATGTGTTTGGTGATGCAGTGGGCAAGCATGCCCGAACCTCTGGTGGAATGCAGTCGTTACCATTCAATGTGACCATCGAGGTAGAAACAATCATCGAAGTGGAGTAGAAGTTTAATGCTAGTTTTTGATGATGTTAATTATTGATTCCAATGATAATCATATATTTTATTTTGATGACGATTTTTTTTATTAAGATATATAATAAATTATATGAAATCTTAATCAGTAGGACGGTTGCGCACTATACTTGAACCGAGACTTTTTGTGTTTGCTATTAGCAACCATCGATATCTTGTTCAAGCTTTTGATTACAATCAATATTACATTGAGGTTCTATAAGGACTGAACAAAGCAAAAATATTTGGAAAATTTTTTCATGGTACAGATATCTCGATTTTAGAGAGTAACAGTACCTTGCCCTTTTTTTTCAAAAGTGGTGCTGTCGAAAACTCTATGAAAGCCGTACGGACAAATGTCTTTCATAAAATAAAATAGTCTTTTAAATATGTTTATTACGCTGAGCACAATGGGGCATTTCGTCTTCATTCCACTTGTTCAGTTTGAATATAGAACACACTATCAAAATAAATCAATAGAAATTTTTTTATAGAGATTTTGTAGAACTTTTCACGGCATATCTTTTAAAAGAAGAATCAATATTACACGATTTATTTCTGCTAAGATATTTGTGAAATATTGAATATTGCAATCATTTTGACTCACCCGGTATATTAAATATACTCGCACCAACATCTACACCACACTAGTCTCAGGACAATGACTAGAAAGTCTATATGAGAGAGAGAAAAGACCCTCCCTGCAGGTTCTTGATATCTGCAATTCTTTCGAGATAAATTTAAAAGCTTGATGGGAAATAGTCTTGATGATCGTAGCACACGACCAAGCCTTCGTCGGACTATGTTAAACGATGTGTAAATTTTAGTATGTCTCGTGCACGCAAGAATAGAATAATTATTTCTTTTTTTCATATAACACGATCTATTTAAAGAGAACAAGTAAAACTATTTATTTACAAGAATCTATTTAATTGAGAAACGTTGAACGCGATCATTTCCAGTATCAACAACATAGAAATTACCATGCCTATCGAAAAACAAATCATCCGGACTGTTCAATTGATTGGCTCTCATTCCTTGACCATTTCCACCTGCAATAGCGATGCCCTCTTTCGTCCCGTTAAGCCAGCACATCACTCGATCATTTCGATCATCTACCACATAGAGATTACCCAACGTATCAACAAACAATCCTTGAGGTAAAGATAATTGTATCATACTATTCCCAGGCCCTTGACCTCCGGCGACGATAATTCCTTCTTTTGCATCTTTTTTCCATTTTATTATACGATGATTGACAGCGTCTGACACATAGACAGTCTGTTGTTGATCGACAAAAATATAGTATGGACTGCTAAGTTGATTAAGACCATTGCCGTTGCCATGGCCACCAGCCACAACAGTTCCATTCTTGTCTCCTATTTGATATTGTCTCACTTCACCTTGTTCAGTGTCAGAGACGTAGAGATATCGTTGTTCATCCATGGCCAATCCTGAACAGAAGATGTTTTCAAGAAGAATTTCTCCTTCAGTTGTTCCACTACGACGAGACCATCGTACAACTCGTCGGTTCCATCGATCACAAATAATGAGACTATTCGTTTCTTTATCGAGTAACACATCGGTTGGGCCTTTCAATTGATCTAATCGATTTCCTTGACCATGACCACCAGCGACTACTTGTCCATTTGTGTCATTCATTTTCCATTCAATGATACGATCGTTACCCCAATCAGAAATGAATATTGTTTGATCATCATCAACGAAGAGACCAAAAGGAGAGTTAAGTTGATTAGTGGCGTTGCCTGTTCCAGAACCTCCAGCAACAGTTACACCATTCGTCACTGTGAGAAAAAAGATTAAATCAATAAAACATGACTCTAAATATAAATTTTCATAAACATTTCAAAGATTTATGAGTTAACAAATTTATAAAAGCAAGAAAGTTTTATGACTACCAAAAATTAGTTTGTTATAATGAAATCAAATGAAGATGGTTCAATTATCTTACAGTCTTCGGTTTATTATCACATAACTTCAGGAAAAAAACTGTTTATCATTGCGAGTCTTTACTAAAAGTGATTATGTTTTCTGTAAGAATGTTTATTATCCTACAGCTTTTAGGTAAGTAACGGTCATTCTATGTTGAAACGTAAAGGATCCGATGAATTTTCTAAAAAGCATAATATACATATATTTATGCAACGAGCAAAATTTAGATTTGAGTGGTATTTTATAATGTAATACATTCCTATTTTTATGTATAAACATAGGTTTAGAATATTTTTAAATCATCAGTAACAATCTGTTTTAATTCTTCTAAGCAAGTCGTACTGAAAACAGCAACTTTTTCTATTAAATACATATTTTCTAATTTATCATAATGATGCATTTTATTTTTTAGTTCTACTCCGTTATTAGTGAAGCACGTGTTTATCTAAATTTATCTTTGATTAAATCCTAATTCTTGCCTAGTCAGAATTGAGATCTTAATTCGGTTTAAAAAAATTTCTAGTCTATCTTGGTATTCCAACTTTGTCTGGTTAAATTTAGAATTTGATCAAATTCGAATTTTGCTCCAATATATACAAGAGCGGAGAGTACAATTATGATATCGTCTAAGAAATAAATTGGAAAAAATAAATTTAGTGATAAAACGAAATTTTATGCTATATTCGATAGGACTAAGTCGAATACATATATGTACGATAGTTTCTCAGAACCGTCATGTACTGCGACGGAAATTCCCAGTCTAAAATCAAACTACGGTAATAATGATCTTAACTTTAATGCAACAATTTTTGAACAAAATAAAACTTGCTTATGAGTCATATGTAACTCAGCAGATCTCAAACAACCACCGATAAAAATTTCGACGATATGCTTATTACTCACGAAGTCGTAGCTTATCGTAATTTTTCGCTCACTTTTCCTTCATATTCTATTAATGATGACAGGAAAGTTGCCTGAAAAATTTTCAATATGGTGGTTTACACAGAGCAATTGGATCAGGATCCTCTATATAAAGGGAGAGAGTATAGTTAATTTTCTGGCGAACTTAATAAGCATGATTCTCTCGTTTGTTCCAAAATGTAAATACAACCTCTGATTTGTTTTTTCTGCGCTCATGAGTATTTCACTAATACATAGGCAATCCTTTTTTATCCATTTTTTTGGTAAAAGATGGTATACCGTTAGTTTTCTTTCATCCGAAAAAGAATAATATACAAAATATTCACATTGATTTAAATTTGAGTTAAGACTGTGTCAAATTAGTTACCAGTTGTGATACTTACTTAGGTTTGAATCCTAACGGAGACTCATTTACTTTTCTTTGTATTTATTCGTTTGAACTGCAGAAAAAATAGTCGTACAACTATCTTTCATTGGAAGAATAGATAAAAAGAAGTCCTGTGATATACTACCTCAGATGAGAGCACAAATCTAGAGGGACTCTGTCGTGCTAAAGAAGTCGTTCTTCAAAATGTAACTATCAGCAAATCTTCAATCAGTCTGACTCTTGAAGTCTTTCACTGCCTTTCAGTTACCATGTCTAAAACTATTAGATTTATTTACACATCACAGGATCCCCAAGTAAATGAATAAGCACTAACAAAATATTGATTTCATCTTCGAACGTTATTGAATAAAGCTCATGTGAAAAAAACTAAAAATCCGATTACAATCAACTACGCAGTAAATTCCTATAAATTCGTCAAAGATCTAGCAGATTGATCTAGCAATCCATAACAATGGTTAAAAACCCGAAAATATATCGGACTGTCGTTATCCAATACCTACAACATAGCTAACGAAAGTTATATTTACATAATTTTAGTTACGATCTCAAGTTACCAATCAAGTGATTTTTTTTGAAGATCTACAATAAATATTAAAAACTGGTTCTTGAGCTTTTGTATCCTTAGTCAAAACACTGCGTGTATAGTTCAAATACATATTGAGTCTTCCTTGCTTAGTTTTGAAGAGACCTGTCACAGTTATACCTGATTATCAAGATATTTTCCTTACCTATCAATATAGTTCAGAAGAGAAAACTAAAAAAAAATGTTTTTTTTGAAACTCTTGCATAATCATCTCGCAATATTTTCTGTGGCCATTAGAATAGTTTAGAAAAAGCCTGAAATAGGTCTTTTTGAGCATCACAACTAGTTGTCAAGATTTTTGAGAGATCTAGTTCAGAAAATTAGAAAAAAAATTGAATAAGGTGTTTTTCAGACTCCTACTTCATTGTAAAAGTATTTTTTCAACTCATGAGTATGAAGCAGAAAAGAGACTGAAAAAGAGCCTTTTGAATATAGGATTCAGAAACAGTATATTCTCGCACCAATTCCAATAGCATATGATACATCTGTCATGAGATATCAAGAAGATTTTATTTAGTTCCTGGCTGATTTCTCTAAGTTCTTTTATTTTTTTGATATTGAAATATGTTATAGTTCCTTTCAGATACCGGTGTTTGGAAATATGAGGAAGGCAGCAGTTCTGGTACGATGAATTTTTGGACTGGAGTATTTCTTCTATCTTCCGTGGCTATTTCAATAGATTTTGGCAATTATTCCATAACAAACGGTCAAAATTTGTGGAAAAAATCATCGCTTCTAACAGGTTTCTACTATATTTGAATGACAAAATCTTTAACTTGGATTCAGTTTTTAAAGTCACACTGAAATCTGAGAGAACAATGCAATGCTTCTAACGATCAAATATAAATGAACATCACCTGTTGGCGTGTGAAATGTTCTGCAGTTTATACTTTCACAATTGTCTCCACTTGATGTTTGACGTGGTGATCTACTATAAAGACCAAAAATCACAGCTAAAATAGTTGTTGCTATTAAAAAGATTGCAACAGACGCCATAATGATAAATGTGCGTCTAGTGTATCGACTGATGCAATGTAACAGACAGTTATTTTTTTTCTTGTTCTTCACTTCGTTCTCTATCTCACTATTAGTTTTCTTTTCCATTTCATCATTCATTCGATGATCTATTTCTGGATACGTATCAGATTCAGTTTTTTGGTGTTTTTCTATGGTTTTCTTATTGAAATAATCTGATAGATTTGGCGTATCTTCATCGGATTCACTCAATACAATTTTCCACAATTGATTCTTTTCGTCACGCTCAATCTTATCGATTTTAAATACAGAACAGAGACTAAATAAAACTTCATCTTCAGCTTCCATGACGGAAAGTTTTGAAATATCAGCAAATATAACATTCTTTGAATTATGGTTTACTATAATCACGAATATTGCCGATTCTTCATCTGTTGATGTTGTTCCAGCATACATCACTGCGACATCATAATTGGTTGATGTCGACAAAAATCCATTGAATGATATTAAGGCACCAATATTTTCTTTTATTTTTTCTAATAAACGAGTTGTCATATTTCCATGACCGCGAAAGACTGTTAATGATTCATCCGATTTATTTTGTTCGTGCAACTGCTCTAGTTGTTTACATAAATCTTTGATATAAAATCGAAATATATTAATTTCTTCCATGTCTAGTGATCTAAGTGCCTTATTGACTAGTCGATATAAGAATCCATCTCTTGTATACCATTCAATTGCATTATTAGAATTATACGTGGCTTTAAATTGTTCAATATTCTTCTTCTGTGCATTATCTTGTGAGTAATATTTCTTGCATCTAATGAGCATGTTTTGTATATTATCTGTTGACCATGGATAGTACTTTAATACGTCTATATTAAGCTTATACCATAAAAAACCTTGATAATCTTCATTTAAACTGAATATGGGCGTTAAATTTTGATCCATGATAACAAAATCTGTAGGTGAATGTAATTCATATTCAATAGCCTTCTTTAATGAATGATTATCAGTACAAATAGCAGTTACTTTTTGACATTTTTTAGGTAAATCTTTACAATCATCGGAATTATTGCAAAATATAAATATTGACGAAATTTCCCGTAACAAAGATACAGATGGCTCAGAGAGTATATTCCTGGCAAATGATTCTGACATGATAACTACAAGTTTCGTGGTTTTAGGTATATTTTCAATTTCTGCGAAGAACAAATCACTACGGTCGTACAATTTGTAATTATTACCACATATACTTTTGAGCATGTCAACTATCATTCCAGAGTAAGGTGACGGTGAATCGTTAGCTTTTTCATCTAGCCATACTATTGTAATGTTGCTATCATTCTTGGATGTCGTAGTAGTTATTGTGCTTAAACTTTCGCCATGTGATAGATGATGTGGATGTCTATTTTTTACCATCTTTAATTGTGCCTACTGATAAGAGAAAAATCAAAATAGAAGTGTTATCTAATAGTAATGCGACAATAATTCAAAAATTTCGATCAGAAAAAAGTTAGGGGCCAGCCATATATTTTAAAACATTTGTTTTTTCGATCATCTGTTGTCATAGAAAGAGCGAATATTCATAGGATGCTTTCGCTTTTATGGATAAATAAGATCCTAGAAACTTTAGCATTAGGATTAAAACAATAATACTTTATTTTTACTTGAATTTTTCGTACATTTTTCTTGGTATCATGAAGAAATACAGTTAGTTTTGGTCTTATGTCGAACAAGCGTCAATGTTTAGCGAAATCTATCATGATTTTAAAAGATTTCAAACAAAGAAAACCAGTGATTCTTGTAAGTAATACACGATGAATTTATCAATATATTATATATCTAAATTTTCAATGAAATATACTTGTCATCTGTTATTTGATCAGAATATCACGATAGTACTTTAATTACTTATCAGAGATACTCATTTTTATCGTATCTTCTTGAATACTCTACTAGACGACAAATAATGATTGTGAGCCTGAATTAGATAGTAAATCATCTATGCATCTAAGATTAGTATTACCTACTACTATGAAGACTTTTCGAAAAATATTTATGATATATGTCTCATATAACCGATGCGCTAGGTATAATGGCCGCGTTTTGCATTTCAATTTTGATTTACTTAATATATCGTATTAATAAAATAAAATATACCAGCAGACGCAGTGTGAAAAGCTCTACAATTTGCATGAGACAATTTTTCTTACAGTTATAGTTTTTGTTTTCAAAATCGACAAAGCACAAAGGGACTAGAATAAAAAAATTCATGATGTACCAAAAAATATCGTTTTTGCGTGGTCGAAATTTGGCTACTTTAAGTTGTGCTGTTTTTTAAAAACAAAAATTGCAACCGTATGAACAGCCATCTTATGTAAATTATACAGCTTTTCATGCTGCATCTTATGCTGTATTTGATTTTTTTAAAATAAAACATATCAGATGGTAAATGAGACAAAAATCTATTTGTTGTGTATGGAAAAAGGACTGTTTCGCAATCTTGAAATCTGGTCGCTCAGAATTTTCTTAATGTTGAAAACAAAAAGTACAACTGTAAGAAAAATTGTCTCATGCAAATTGTAGAGCTTTTCACGCTGCACCTTTTGGCATAATTTTTTTTTTTAAATGAAAAATATCAGGCAAAAAAAAGATGAAGAAACAAAACTGAATTCATCTTGTGTCAGAAAAAAATCATCATTTTCGCACGGTTAAAATTTGATCCTTGAAAATGTTGATCATTTTGAAATCAAAAAGTGTAGATAGAAAAAAAACGGTCTTGTGTAAATGGTAGAGCTTATCAAGCTGTGTCTGCTGGTATATTTTATAGTGATTGTTCCTTTTCAAATCTATAAATTTGTTTTTTTTTCTTAAAAGAAAACATCAGAACTATGATACATCTACATATTATTAGATTAGAGATGTAAAAGAAACAACAATTTAGTAGCATGATTTAAAAAGAAACACCCTAAGAATCATACTCGTAGCAAGATATGAACAATAATCTAATATTTTTATGTGAAAAGTGGAATTTGAAAAATGTGTTCTGAATAGATCTTTTTGCCTTTCAAATATTCTTGTAAAATAGTTGAAGAATAATATCACTTTTCTTTTATTTCAACATAAAAGAAGGTCTCTTTTTATGACAATAATTATTAATGTACCATAAGACTTAAGAAGCAGAGTACCTTCATTTTCGTTTCGTCGCAAGTCATGATTGAAAAGAAAAATCTTTTAAAAAATTATGATATCATTTTTTTCAATTTACTGAATCTTAAAAAATAAGAGCACTATCTAATACAACAAATGCAGTTTATATATAATTAATGTACAATCAATCAGCGCTTTCAGTTGCTTCGCTCATTAATTATTACCTATAATACAAGACTATTACGTTATTCTGCATTATAACGCCTTATTGAAGAAGGAAAAATTATTTATACACATCATATTTTAGTCAATTGAAGCGAACAGAAAAAAAATTATGTCAGTGACGTGACGCAATCTTTCGTTCCTTCTTACTGCATGATGAAGTATATTATTTCTCAATAATCGATGATATTTGACCTTATTACTAATAGAATGATATAATCTTACAAGTTTTGAGAAAACTCTTCTTTTCATAGAAGATTTCTTCAACATTAATTCAAACTCCATAATAAATTTCACGTATCACTTAGTTTCATAGAAAATAAATCTAATTTAAACTATGATAAAAACCAACATTAATATAAAAAAAGTTAACTCCAGTAATATTAAATAATATGCAGATGTATTGATGAGATCTTGCGACTGTAGAAAATAGAAAAAAATTAAAAAAATTAATCTCTGCATACTTTGTTTGAGTAAGATGGTCCTTTAATAATCGATACGTATATTTTATGTTACTAATAAACAACCTTATTTTATTGATTACTTGTTTTTTCCTGCAGCTTATTACTACAAGTATGTTATTTACACGTAAAATATACGTGACGAATAAACAGAAGCACATCAACGATCGTATTATTGTCAATCTAATGTTTATATATGCTTGATACTCCTTCCCATCATTACTCTACTGACACATGACGTAACAGGAAAAAGAGGACAGATAAAATAAATTGTGAATAATATCGAATATTTTCTTTCTAATGTTTGATATCAAATTATAATTTGAAAAGTAATTTACAATCTTCCACACAATATGGAATGTAAAATTGTCATTATTCTGATTGTTAGAATTCTACTTCTCGCTTTTTTTTGTGTGTGTAGAAGTATATTCTCTCTTAGTGCTTGATGTTACCACACTGGATCTTTATTATGTTTTTCTTCCATAAAAAACAACACATACCAACTGAGGAATGCGTGCAAACGTGTACATATATACTTAGATAACTAAAAAAAAAAAGAATGAGAAATATGAAGATGAGAATGAAATAGAAGGATATGTATGAGTGCGACATCACTGTAACATACTCCGCTATTGAAGAAAAACAATGTGAATCATCAACATATTTTAAGAAGAAACGAAGTAAGCAATCGCTAGTAATTAATAAAATGATATAGAAAAAGAAATTTGTATGAGAGATGTTGGAAAAAAAGAGGATTACAGCGAAGCGAAAGTTCATTTGTAGTATAATCACCAGGCATGTCGATCATTGCTTTGAGCTTCTGCTCGAGGAATAGTTTGATGAGGTACATCCTTCAAGTGAATGTTATATGATTTTTCAATTACAAGTGGTAGAGTTTTTTGTTATGTAGACGATAAAGTACTATGTGATACCTTGATGGAAGGTCAAATTTTGAATTCGATAAAGCAATAAGCCAAGACTAATAAGCAAAGTAATAATGCCAAGATAAAGATTGAGCTGAGATATGACCAGTTATTCTAATCAAATTTTTTTTGATCACCGATTAGTTGTTTCAGTTCCAAATGACGACTGTCGATGTAAACTTTGCATTCATCACCAACTACAGGAGATGATATACAAAAGTAATTTATGGTGACAACGATCAGAATATAAGATAATAGTTTATGCATGGCATAGAGGCGGTTGAATGAATTATATTATCAAATTTAAGATCGACGATAACGATAAAAATGAGAAGATGAACGAGATTGATACAGAATCGATTGAAGTTCATTGTAAAGTTCTGTAATGAATAAAGAACGAGTTTGATGTTGATAAATGTATAGTTGTGATGAATTACTAATTTGGATATATAATGAATATATGTGTTATGTTTGATTGAGAAATATTAATAGCATTAAAAGGAATATGAAGCGTCGTGTTTGAGGAAGTGTGCACGATCGATTATATGTTATCTGTCGTTCAGCTTCTGATGATTCTTCGCGAATAGGGAGTCAATAAGTTAATATACGAGAAGTTGAAGTTGATGGTTAAATTTCTTTATTTGTAAAAGTTGCATCAGCGTCATTGACTATTATGATTTCCCAATCATTACATTTTGATTGTTTTGTAGATGTGGATAGCGGGAATAACTGCTCTGTTGAATAGATGATGATGAAATTAGCTTGTAATGTATGAGAACTATCATTATTTTCAAGAAATTCAATACATGAAGCACATGATTCATCAACAACATTAAATTGATTAATTGATGATGGATTAAGTGGTGTAGAAGGATGTATATCATTATTTTCATCACTTGAAATACGTGATAAGTGTAATAGATTATGTTGAACTTTTTTAATTGAATCACTATTAAATGTAAAGTTTTTGTTTTTCATTTGTATTATGATTCGCTGCATAGACAAGCAATCGTACGATACATATCCTAGAGAAAGTACTGAGTTCAGGATATCCATCTATTGAGAAAGTTCCAGCAGGGTAACCGACATAGATACTTCGAAGATTCTCAGTGATTATATTGATGTAGGTATTCCATTGGGTACCTATAAGAGTCTGTTCACTGAACAAGGCACTTGAACAGATACCCGCGTCTCTAATTTTACTGAGAAAATCTCTACAAGGTACTCGAGATTTGTCGTGTGCTATGTAGCAACTGTTCATTCACCGTATTCTTTTGCACAAACAGCTCGATATACACAACTCCACAAAACATTAGAAAAATTAATTGAAGTAAAATCGAAAAAATGAATTAATTTGCTTTGAAAATACAAAGTGAAAAAGGTAAAAGGTTAGATGCGATCATGAACATACTGCAATTTAGGCGACAAGATACCTGAAAATACTTTAGATACTTTAGTGTTCATTTAGATTCTATGGGCATACTGGTAACAGGGTGCTTTTTCGGATATCCTGCACTCAGTACATTCACATGGGTAGTTACTAAGTTGTTGAAGATATGTTTTTCAATCTTTCGAATTTGACAGAATTTTGCAAAGAGCACGAGGATTTAATACCTAAAAAATTTTCATAATTGCAATCAGTTGTTGCAGTATTTGATAAGCTTGATTTAGACGATTGATGTGGATGTTGATGTTTCCAGAAAATTTGAAATTCATTTTGTAAATTAATTGGGTGTAAAGAATCGATTTGTTTGTGTGAAAATAATTAAAATATGATAAATGGATATAATTCATTTTTTAAGCCTCATACGTAAAATTAGTTTTTTGTTTCTCATTAAAATTTTCCTTGTGTTATTAGTCTTCTCGCAGGAAAAACTCCTGATATATATTGAGAACTATTCTTTGAACTTCATTATCATGCTGCTCGATTGAAAATGAGGTTTGAACCACACCACATCATGACAGACTTCGAAATATCTCTGATCAAAGTTATTAAACAAAAAGTGTACCTTCTGATTTTATCGTTTGCTTGAATTTGTGTTTTACTAGTTTCTCAAGGCAATGCATTACGAATGCTTTTTTCATTTTTGTCAATCCCTCTATAAACATATTCAATCGATTGATCTTTCTACAACGTATCTTGATGATGAATATACATGTTTAACTTGTCGCACCACAATGACTCTTGCTCTTGTTCCTCATGGGCATGAGAAAGAAGCCTTCAAACGTCTTAAAAAGAATTTACCTGAAGAAATGGCTGAAACGTGTCCCAACACAATATTGGAATGTATCAGACCTTGAGTTTCGTACGAATAACTTTTATCAAAGTAGCCTTCTATTTTTTTTTCTGAGAATGTGTAGTTTTCGTCTATCATCTAGCCTGGCACATCAAATTTAATAGCTGAGTTGAGAAGCATCATACTAACATTTGGCACCTATTTGAATGTTTACAACAAGAAGAACTATCTTTTCGTCAATAACTAGGAAAAATAAATAGCGGTGTTCAAAAAAAGTCAAGCAATAAGACCTATACCATCCGAGCACAAATTGAAACATTAATTAAACGTCATGAATAAGAACAAATTGATCTGTACGAATTTCTTCATGGATTACTCACGCTCGTGACTAAAAATTTCCGAATAATAGTTTAAATTTCTCATTGTGATCGTTGATTTCTCTATTTCTTGAATTTGATAGAGTATAATATTCTTTTTTCACTATTTACTATTTGCTGAAAATCTTCACTGAAAAGACTTTTGCTGGTTTGGCCTATTTCCAAGATTTAATATTTCGTGAAAGTGTTTAAGAAAGAACATCTTAAACGGAAGTCTTATATTTATTACAAATTCAAAATATCAAACACAACAAACTTATTTTAATTAATAACTACAATAGAGAAAATAAAGATTTCAGACTTGTCCTGCACCACCATCAACAAAAAGTTCGATACCAGTTACATAACTACTATCATCTGAAGCAAGAAAGACCGCAGCCTTGGCAATTTCATCGGTTGTACCCAGTCGACCCATTACTGTTCCAGAAGCGAATAAGTCCTTGGCAGCTTTCGCTTCTTCTTCTGTTTTGGTATTTTTATGAAATATGGGTGTATCTATTGGTCCTGGACTTAAAGTATTTACTCGAATCTTTCGTTCTTTCAAATCAACTGTCCAACAACGAGCAAAGGAACGGAGAGCAGCCTTTGTAGCGCAGTAGACACTATTACTAGCAAATCCTTTGACAGAACAAATAGATCCATTCAAGATAATCGATCCGCCATCAGCAAATATTGGTAATGCTTTTTGAACAGTGAATAAAACCCCTTTCACATTGATGTTGAATAAATCATCATAATGTTTTTCAGTGATAGAGCCCAACGTTGCAATAGTATATGTTCCTGCATTGGCAAAGAGAATATCTAAATGGCCTTTTTCTTTTTTAATCACATCGTATAACTTGTCAAGATCGGTCATATTTGATACATCACTTTGAATTGCAGTTAATTTCTTACTATTAAGTTTTTTAATTGCTTCATTAAGAGCGTCTTGTCGTCGACCAGTAATAAAGACATGAGCTGCACCTTCTGCAAGAAATTCTTGAGCAGTGGCGAGACCAATACCTTCTGAACCACCAGTGATAAGTGCAATTTTTCCATCAAGTTTGCCCATTTTTTCTTTTACTGCCGTTATAGTTATCGTTAACTATTACAGTTGGTTATTTGATTTGTTTTCTTTCTTTTTATTCAGTTATATATACATATATATAAACAACATCATCATAATGACTCTGCTTTTTTCGTTCTCCAACATTTTACTACCTCATGCCGACTCAGTATTTTCTCTTTCTCTCACGGCTTTCATTATCGTCATGTTGTTTATGCTTTTTTCTATTTACCAATACCCTTTCTACTATTACTTCGTTGATTTTGTCGTTTAATGTACTCTTGCGATTTTTCATTCATAAAAAAGAACTAAATTCTATATATGAGAAAGCTGGACAATATTCCTCTACATTGGAATATTGTCACACTTTCAGAAGAAGTCTTTTACTTGTATTAAAGTCAAGTAGATGTGCTTTTTTTACAAGAATAACAACAGCCACCATTTGAATTTATTTATATCTTCTCGCTAAAAAAAAAGCAGAATCTGCTCGATTTGAAATGTACATGTTTTATTATATCAAATAATAGCGCGTCAAAAATGAAATATGTCAGTATTAAATGGTAAGAGTTTTACCAACATTTGTACATCAAACATAACAAATATCTACAAATTTTCGCTGTCTTAGTGTGAAAAAATTTCTTTCAGAAGGCAATGGGCACTAAATCTGATTCAAGTTGATGGATGGTATCAAGTAGATTTATTTTTTCAGACTTAATGAGTAAAACCAATAATCAGTATGACGTCTATTAGCATCTTTTACTGCACGAAGACATGACGGATAGGAACATAAGAGAGTTTCGAATAATTCAGTATTGGATTCTATCGTGCCAAGAAACATGACAGGTGTTTTTTTAATATTTCTTCTTGATAACGGCTGTCTTTCGGTCCTGATTGCATTTGTTGCTCTGCTTCGTTTTTAAATATTGCTCCAACATGTTCAGCTGTATTTAGATAACGTGAATTTTCAGGTCAGGTGTCGTTTTCCCAAAAATTGAGGTTATCGTCTTGAAGTAAATGTTGAGTCATATTTGCTCGCATATATGGTGTCTTGCCACGAACAAGTATGACATCGTCCATATCAATTACATTTTCTTCGTCTTTGAGGAATGAAAATACGTGTTGCATTAAAATAGTATCACGAAAATATTGATCAGACCACGATTCACCTTTATCTTTAGGTATCCAATGCAACTTTTTAGCAGTGAAAATGATAAAAATGTCAATGTATGCTTGGTTTTTAAGCATTTAACGATATTTTTCATCATTTTCAATATCTTTAATATTTTTTGCCTAAACTCGATCGTTCTGTTAATTTGGCCTGCGAATAATTTAAACATAAAATTCATCCGATAGCGCAAGATGGAGAAAGTTCTCTTGAGTCCAATCTTTTAACCAACCACAAAACTACAAGCTGCTTGAAATATGAGCCTCTGTTGTTAATGCTCTTGGAATAACATAAAATGGCTTTAATTCTTCTCTATGGCGATAATTGGTAATTGTTTTTGGAACAACATATTCCTTGTGTTTTTCTGCAATATCTGTCACCATAACGTAAATACTTTTTCTTTGTTCACCATTTGCACTATGGATAAAGTTTCTACTTACATCTGATAGCTTAAATTTACGACCAGATTTGGAATAATCAGCAAAACAATTATCATATGACTTTACCCATCATTCTGTAACAAATCAAGTAGTACTATAAATTTTGTCTACAATCCACTGTCGATTAATAAATGTTGCAACGGCATCCCGAGCTTTACGGAAAGCAATACATTTGATTCTCTCGATAATTCTTTGTTGTTCTGTATCATAAGTACCAGCCATTGTCAAACAATAAAGATAAATTGCTTAATGAAAATGATCAATTGTTTTTGTATATGAAATTCATACACTGCGAAACGTTCGTGTATAATGTTCTACACGTCCTTAAAAGTTTCTCTCTAACACAAAATAGAAGTGGGAAAACCACGGTTCGATAACTGAAATGAAATGGGACCTGCAATAAATACAAATGAATACTGCTTTGCTATTTCTATTGCTCCGGCGTTATGCCGTCATTCGTATATAAACCAAGAAGATAAAAAGATAATAGAAGGAAGAAGAATTATATTATCTTGTGCATTGAATCAGGCTAAATAGTTAACACGATGATACTTCTATCAATTTTTGTAAAAAAAAGCATCATTCTTGTGAAATGCCTCGTTATCGCTAGGTTACCACAATTGTATTGCTGGAATCTCTACGTATTTGTTATAAAAATGTTGGCAGAACCCTTACTATTTAATACCGACAAATCTCAGTTTTAACGCGCTTTCATTTAGTATAAAATTTATTATTGATATTATCTAAAATCATTATGTTGTTCCTTTGAAAAAACATTTTTACACACCCTGTATTGTACTCCGATCTGTTCCGAACATGTAGGAACTGACCAGAAGATATATGAAAGAACCGACGAAGCACTATTATCTTTTCGAAAGTTAAAGTATGAATTACCACAAGTGCATATTATAATAGAAAGTGTAAAGAATGGTGTTAAACGAAGTGATAACAGTGAAAAAAACGGATGATAAATTATGTCTGTTAGACATTGTTAAATATATTTCGACCAATGCATGATATTTAATATTTGAATGGTTCAAGTTTGACCAGATTTAAATAACTTTTCCAATCAGGTCTAATGAATGAGAATGCAGTTCTAGTGCTCTCAAACAAATCAAAACAAGACTAAAAAACAGCTTGTCAGAAATAGCATTAGCAACTGTTGTTACATTTTTCCAAAAGCGCACAATATTAAAATATATGCACACGAGAATGAAGACAATAGTGGTGATGAAATTGAGTAAACGGCAGAACAACTATTTATAACAATGATGCTTTTTGAATATCATATAAGAACATTTTCTTTTTTATAATAATAAGTTTATTTTCATCTGAGGTTTCACGCTACCGTTTTAGTGCAAGTCAATAGTGTGGAACATAGCGATGCTCATACTTGATAGTAAAATCCAAGAAAGTTCAAATTGAGAGCTGTATTTTGTTTTTTGAAAAAAAGGATAGAGTCGTTTCTCTTTGGCTTCCGAAGACTTTCTCTCTGAATTTCTCTTCCCTTCTTCCTCTGAAGAAAATGGAACGAAAGCTCTGTTCGGTATGTAGAATACTTGTTGGTTGTCTAGAGATAGATTTTTATTCTTGTTTTTGTTTTCATGATTTTTCTTAACGAATCTTTCGTACTTATTTTGAAATATGTACATGTATTCATTCTAATTCCTATGCATTTCTCTGAATAAGTAACTAAGTAGCTTACTTTCTAACTCTTCTATTTATGTCAATCACATTCATATCTACCATACTCTTGTTTTATGACCTACAACAGTATGAAGTTCTTTGAGTCGAATCCCATATACAGAGCAATATATGGGCAACTTTTCTTTTGCATTGCAGATATTTTATTTATGAATACCAATTACTAACAGTAAATTTTTCTTACAGGTTTGATTGCACATAATAAACTGAAGTTAATGTGTGACGCTAGAACAGTCACAGTAAATATTGGTACAATTAAATATGTGCGTTGCATAACAGTGCAGACGAGTTCATTTAAAATTTAGTTATTATATTTTGGAAATCGCTATTGACATTCATGTTGCTGTTTATTTCATTCAAATTTTGTAACACTATTTGATTGTGTAGTTGTTCAGTTTCTATCTCAGTGATAATCGACATTTT
>JAJEKB010008291.1:0-11186 GCA_022393335.1 Macrotrachela quadricornifera | reverse complement strand
ATATGAAATCATATACTTCTGTTGTCACTTCTAATTATTCCTCACACGATATCTCAATGAAGGAAGAAAACAACATGGAATTTTAAGTGTTTCTGAAAGCTTGAAGAAAGGGCTACAAACAAAATAAGACTATTTTGAGTTTATTCAAAGGTGGCCTTTGGAAAAATGTTCAGTCTCACTTTTATTCATTTGATAATAAAATTAGATAATTATAGTGTATGTGGTTACGTTTTAAAGAAAACGAACGATTAATGGAGAAATCGAATGGGTTAAATTCATCAGAATACACCATGTTATATTAAATTGATTCTAAAAACATGAAAACGACTCAAGAAAAAGGTTTTAAATTAAAACGCAATTTCCAAAAGTTACATGTGTATTTGTCATTGATACATTTATTTAGCAAGCAATTTAGGTTCTTTCATGAGATCAGTCAACTTGTTCCTTAGGATAATTCAGATGCGTTACTGAACAAATACCTTAATGAAATGAAACGGTTCAGATCATACAAAAATTTTAACGCGGCTAGTTTTTCGTACTAAATCTAATATCATTGCACAATTTCATATGCTTCTATGATAGTATCCATATTTTCCCTTAAATTGTTCGTTTTCTTTAAAACATAACCACATGCATGCACGTGAAAGTGCATGTAGTTTATCTCTACCACATGAGAGGAAAGGAAAAAAAATTATTGAAGCATTGGCTGTATCAATTAAGATGACGCAAGCTTATAGTTCAATTCAAGAGCAGTGTGTTGTTCTAACCCATGTGACCATTTTTTTTATACACTGCATCGTAGTTACGCTGTAACTACGATCGCGCTGTGACCTGTAATTGCGAAAAAATGCGGTGCAGTCACGCGTAGTTACGATAAAAATAATTGCAATTATACGTAACTGCGTCGCATTTTGATCACAAACGAGCACATGGAAATATAATGAAAAAATCATAGTTCAAAGATCCAACAATTTTCCAAAAGTTAGTATAGAAGACACTTTGGAGGTAGAGAATAGGTATTCATCATGGATAACGAGCTTATTCAATCTCTTGATACTATCGATTTTCGTGAATGGTCCGCAATAACAGCTGATACGAAGAAATGTATTGACTTTTGTCAACGAATTGGCCTTATTGGTTATACTCTAAAGGAACTATGTGCACAAGGTCATAATAACTGGAAACTTGGTGCTTCATCTCGTATGGCAGATGGGTGGGTGTGGCGATGCGGAAAATGTAAAAGTACAAGAACCCTTCGTCATGGTACGATCTTCTCGAACTCAAAGCTGTCGATTATGCAAATTCTTGATCTTATGTACTTCTGGGCTCAAGAACTTGACTCACATTCGTTTGTTCGGCGCCATTGCAAGTTCGCAAGTGAATCAACAATCGTCGACTGGAAGAATTTTATACGTAATATTTGTGGTGAATACCTTTTGAGGAATCCTGCAGTAATTGGTGGAGTAGGACACATTGTCGAAATAGATGAAAGTGCTTGGACGAAAAATACGTATAATCAGGGACGTCAAGTATCAAATCAATGGGTGTTTGGTGGTATTGATCGGGATACTCGAGAGTGTTTTGCAGTTTTAGTTGAATGTCACGACGCTGCCACTCTGTTGCCGATTATACATCAATATATTCGTCCTGGTACAATAATCTATACCGATCGATGGTCTGCTTATAACAACATTGCAAATGGTCCTCAACGGTATACTCACCAAATTGTCAATCATTTGTACAACTTCGTCGATCCCAAAACATTAATACATACTGAAAACATCGAAAATTTGTGGATGTGTAAGAAGCGAAAGAAGAAAGCTCAAATGGGTCAACATGTTTCTTGTCTTGGTACTCATCTGGTCGAATTTATGTGGCGTCGGCATTTTAGGGATCGTCCTTTTAAAAATCTCGTTCGCTCTATTCAAGAAATATATCCTGTATAGTTTTTTTTTCTTGATAAATTTCTTTTACAGTAATTTACGATATCTTTCATGGGTTTCTCATTTCAATGTTCAAAATAAATTCGTACATTTTTTTCCGAACAATTAATATTCTATGCTTGACAATCAGATTAGTATTTTCACTTTTATTGTTCCTTTCTAATAAGATTTTATGACTTTTCAAACAAATTCCGTTACCTGTAAAAGGTTATTTTCGTAATTTTTTCGCGAATATACTTTTTAAGTTAGTTATCAGTAATTGCAATATCATTTATTGCTATCAATAGTTTAAAGATTCAATCAAATCGATGGAAACATTAGAAAATCAGGCAGTAATATTTGAATTTTTAAACGAAAAAAAAGCAGTTCTCTACTGAACAAGCAAATAAAACTCGTTGGGTAATTGAACACGGTGCGCGTATTCGTTAATATTTTCGTGTTCTTTGCACATTTTCTATTTAAGTGAACGGAAAAATCAAAAAATGGCGATATTTTAACTAAGTCATACCAAATTCATCTATTAATCACGTTGGAGATTATCTTACCATCATTTGTGCTATTATTAATGCTTATTGTTCCACAGTTACGTTGAATGTTCATAGCAAAGAAGATATCGCTGCTCAGATGTTAGGGCAATTGAGAAAGGACAATGTCTTTAAAAAGCATTTGAGTGGGCTTGAAAAGCAAAAAGCACTCAAATGGAACAAGTATGATGGGATTTTTTATTTGTTTCCATCTCTCACATCAAACGATGTTAAAAATATTAATTTCGGCAGTATATATATTTCTTTTTTCTTTTAATAACTTCTGTTGTCTTACGTTCATATAAAATCCATCAAGTGGAATCGTATATTCAGTATCATTTAAACCAAGCTTACTATAATCCCGGTGAGCATGCATTTTATGTCGAAATATCTGAAGGTTTTAATAATCTTCTCCGAGTCAGATTTCAATATGGACATAGTACTTGCAAATCGCACATATAGATTATGCAAATCGATAGTAATGATTTTAATAATCCTATTCAAGGTTGGTGCTGCTCCTGTATTGTGGGAGTATGTATTATAGGCTGTTGCTCACAGGTATATGCTTTGTTTTAGCATTTCGAAATTGACGGCGGAATTGTAAACAGTATTCCGAATCCTTTGTCAGCATCTTACTTCATAACTGTTGTTGATGATAGCATGACATTTTCTGACTATGACGACGATTCGGATGATAATGATAATAATATCAAATATAGTTTAACAAAAGATTCTACTGATACATGCAATGATGAACATTCAGATTCGAGAACGGAAGAAGAATAATTCTTTTTTCTACTTTATAACAGTAGGTTTTTTTCTATGCTATTGTGATAATGAAAAGTCATCTACTAACAAGCATTTTACTTCTGCAATTACTGCATACCTACGCGGTCAACGGCACTAATTATAGTGTCAACCATCAATGATGCGCGTAATGAAGCCCTCAATGAAAAGTCTAATCTAATTTACATATTTCCAGCTATTTTATTTGCTTCCTTCATTTATTCTGTTTCAAAATATTAATGCATAAACTGTGTACTGTTTTATTAGATCATCCATGAAATAACCATCGTATAGACTATTTATCCTTCATACAAAAAAGAATAAGTTCTGCGTATAAATCAATATAACACGCAAAGCATAATTATATATACGGTAGTGTTCAAAAAAACTTGCACAAAATTCAATTTTTTGAACAACGGTTTTCTTGCCCTTAGAAAGTGATTACAGAATTTATTTTTCCAAGGATATATATTCGTTAACTATATTACACGTTGCGCACACAGACGTGTAATTTCTTTTCTTTTCGATACATATACATTCAATCATGGCATCATCTAATAATTTAGAAAAACATCATATATAAAAATTATGTTATTGGAACAAAGGCATAAGATCTGTTCGTGCTATTCATCGTGAAACAAATATTCTACTAAGACTATCTATTACAATATCAACAAATTGAAACAAACAAATTCATTTAAATATCGAGGTGGAAATAGTCGACCACATGCCCTTAGTGGAATATGAAAAATAGCTATTAGTCAATATATTCGATGTAATAATCCTTAATGAAATAAAAGAAAATTTATCAAGAGCGCACCACAAAACAGTATCAACTTCAATCCTGAACACTTTTATTGAAATTGACGTTTACAACACGGCAATGGTCCCAAATACACTAGTCATATTACTATACGCAATTTATCAACAATAATGTGTCACCACTCTTAAAGTGGCATCTTATAACGAATTTCTAGTTGATCGTAAAACGAAAAGTTGGTCAGAGAAAACTCAAAAAATTTTTATGAGCTCGGATTTTTTCTAGCGAAAGAATTCAAAAATACTGAAATTAATTTTGTAATAAATTGTATGACGTCCATGAAAAAAAAGATGCTTATCTCTTATTGTTTCTAAAGGCGAACGATTAAAATATAGTGTTTAATACTACTCATTACAGGCTATCACCAGTATGCGAAACTGCTGACTAGTAACATGTATATAAGGATGTATTTGTGTAACAAGATGTGCAAGCATTTTTGAACACTACTGCATATATGGAATTGATCACACGTTTATGAGAAACGTGTCCGTAAACAATACTATATATAGATAAACAAAGCAAACCCTTTGGTATAAGTTAAATACAACATTGAATACTATTCTTCATTGAATACTATTTAGGTCAAAATATACAGCAGTAAAATTGTAAAGTAGCAATATTGTTCATATCTTAGTATTCAGATGCAATACAAGAATAGTGATCAACGAAACATCATTATTAATCTCGCAACCTTAGAAAGACCGATTAGTAAAAGAAGAATTGATCAGTCTCAACTGTTCGCTACCATTTGATGATGGTACATTTTGTCGACATATATCAAGATAAGAGTTACGTACAAAAACTTTATTAATTTATTATATAGAACACAAAAAGAAAAAAGACAAAAATAAACTAAACTAGAATAAGGTAAAGTAAACAAATCTACTTTTACTTTAATAAATCGTCGTTAAAATGACATTGTTCAGGGCTGAATAAGGCTAAATCATCCACAGATTCAGCTACTTTTCGATCTCGTCGGAGAGCAGAGTTGGCATATGACACTTCATTAGTTTGTATTAATGAAGTATCATGAGCTAAACCTGTATTTAATTTGTCTAGAAGAATTTGACAATTAAAAATGGATGAAACGTACTCTTCCAGCTCTTTTTTACTTAATTTAAAAGAAGAGTTTTTTTGCTTTACCTTGATTCCTTGTCTTGCGACGGCGTCCATAAGATATTAAATGTTTAACTGGTCTTGAGCGAGGATATTTGGATGGAGAGTTAGGGGAAGGTAGTGACGCTAGGCATTCTTCAGATGATGGTGATGGCGCAGAAGCAACTGGTGATAATGATGATGGGTAGTTGACGAGGGATCATGATAGCGGAAAATAGACGGATGACAGTGATGTTAAAAACCAGATAAGAGAAATAGAAGACAATAATGATAATTTTAATTGATTCAATGAAACTTTTCATTAATAAGCACTCTCTTTTATACACTTCGGAAAATAAAGACTTTTGTTACCGACAATGCCTTCTGTTCTATTAATCATTGTAAACGCCACAAAACTATTCTTAGGATGTCGAATTCGATTTAGGCAAAGAAAGATGTCTCTTTAATATAGTTGTCGTTTTTTATGCTAAAGATAATTGCATAATTGTGCTACTTTAAAAGTAAGGATCGCTAATGTTAATGGTATTACTGTGGAAAATCGACACCGTTCACATTGCGCGATAAGATAGGTCGCTAATAACTAAAAGGAAAAGCATAACAATTTCACATAAAATAACATTTATACCATGAAAAAATGCATTGATATACAGGTTTTATTGAAAAGCCTCTGTTTTACTTTATTAATGATTAGAGCGCACAGACGCTGTTCAGTTGATCGAGAGCAATCATATAAGAGTATAGGGTGCGAGTGGTCTAACGAGTAAACTACCAAAACGAGTTTCGATCTTATTAAAAGATCTCATTGAATGGTATAAATCTGCATAAAGAAACAAATAATTACTGAGTTGTTGAAAGGAATTCAAAAGAATTCTATCTAAAAATCAATTCTTTTGAACTGAATTTCTTTCAAAATTCAATAATTACTTGGATGTATTCAAAAGTAATATCGTGATTATCTTATTTTCTTATAAAAGGACCAAGAAACAATTCTTTTTTATAGGATGATAGAGAAAATGAAGCTCTATTTTTCTATACTATTTGATTACTGTTCAACTGATATCATTATAATAAAATTTTGATAAGAACTGTTTTTCTTGAAACTTAACTCTCTGATGAGGCAGAATAAACAGCTATGCTTTGTATTTCAATTTTCAAACATTTAATTAGAATACAAAATATACTACAAGGTGGAGCGTAAAAAGCTCTACAATTTACCTAAGATCGGTTATTTTACAGTTGTGCTTTTTTCTTTTCAAAATGAACAAAATCTAGGACCAGCAGTTTTCGATCGTGCAAAAGCGAGATTCTTTTTTTCAAATTTTTATCATCTGACATCTTTTATTTAAAAAGAACAAAATATACTATAAGATACATCATGAAAAGCCCAACAATCTCCAAAGCAAAGCTTATTTTAATTGTATACTTCTTCTTTTAAAGAAAGTAAAGTTCTGTACGACCAATTTTCGTTGCCTTGAAAAGATCATTTTTTTCTATCCACGAAAATTTTCTTTTATTTTATCTCATCTACAAAATAAACGATCTTATATAGATGTCCACTTCAAATTTTTTCTACTATGATTGGTAGCCCACAAAGATTACTACAAAACAGCATAATCTAATATTTTGTTTGTTCATCTTTAGAATAAATAGAAAGTAAAGATCTCTTTCCTTTGAAGATAGTAAAATCGATTACAACCCAAATTTCAATATTTTTAATTTCTTCACCTAGAAAAATGATAAAGTTCACCATTTTATTTTGACTCTGTTTTCTCAATATTATAGTTTAAAGCTGATCTAAGGTTTCTATCACGTGAATATCAAAGATATCATATAAATATTGAAGTATTTATGATGTATTAATGCTAACGAATTATTTAATGACATGACTGATACATTTTCAGTCATTTTCCTCATTAGAAACACCCTTGATAATGAAATTTCTCTAAAATAATATCCCTATTTTCATCGCTTACACCAAACAGCAAAAAAATGCATGACTCATAAATAGATAAACTTAATAAAATCATCAAAACTGCATCTTAACATATAGCCCACAATACGTTTTGATTTGCAAGATGATCTCATTCATAAAACCATTTTGTGCTTTTACAGGTACGTATTTCAGTTATTCGTTTAGATGTTTTGACTAACAAAAATTCATCTTAATCTGGTACTATTGTAATAGGTAGTCCCTAGGTAAAACACTTGTTTTACAATGAATTACTCGATCAGCTCTATCCAGGTGATTGAATCTGGCTGCCGTTTACGGCCGTATATATGCTGTATTCTCATTGAGGTACAGCCGTAAAATGACGACCAGGATTCCGGCAAAATACGGTCCATATACGTGCCGTACCCTTTCATCAGGGTAATAGTTTTATTTTAGCAATATAATAGTAATATATGTTAGATTTTTTCAAGGAGGAGAAGGTAATATTATCATATAGATTTGCATCTAAGATAATAAAAACTCGAGATTCTCTATGATGAACATCTAGTATAGCTACCAAAGAGTCACCCTTGAAAAATGATGTTTATAGTTACTTCGAACCATAGAAAAAAGATTTTAAGCTTAAAAAAGAATTTTGTGCAAGTTTTTTTGACTACAGCTGCATGTGATGTATATCCTATCTATCAAGTTTCATCCAAAATACGTGTGAGACAACATGACATAAGGTTTAAATCGTTCAAGTAAATCTTCTTGTCATAAATAAAATGATAAATAGTAGTAAATTAAAATAGTTTTCATCTCAACGTCTCCGATGTGAATATAAAAGTATGATTTAATGATAGCTTCATCAGTTGTTGAATAACACATATTAACTTCCTAAATAAAAATTAATTTCGATAACTTTTAATTGTTTTTATTTTATCGTTCAAAGATTCTTCATAAAATTTTATTTCAATTCAGGTCTTTAATTATAGGAAAAACTCACGAATGATTCAAAAAAAATTGCCTGACACACTATAATGATCTAATTTTATTATCAAATGAATAAAAGTGAGGCTGAATATTTTTCCAAAAACCACCTTTGAATAAATTCAAAATAGTCTTATTTTGTTTGTGGCCCCTCCTTCAAGCTTTCAGAAACAATTAAAATTCCATGTTGTTTTTTCCTTTCTTGAGATATTGTGAAAAGAGTGATTGGAAGTGATAGCAGAAGTATATGATTTCATATACTGTTTCCGAAAGATTTTTACACTATTACTCCGCAACACTTTAACCGTTCGGATTGAAATTTTTTTCAAAGATAGATTATGAGGTAAGTTGTCATTTGAGATTATATTTGCTTTGAAATGTCTGATTATTTCATACGCAATCGTGTATTCATAGTAGAAAAGTGAATGACAGTATTTGAGACAAAATTCTATTACAACTGTTCGAAAATAGCTTTATTTTGTTATCAAACGATTCCTCGTAAAATTCTACATCTAGTAAACCATGAAAGAATAAATTCTGACGATAGCCCAAAAAAGGCTCGTATACGCCTCCGTTCTTTGATTAAAATAGTTGTTGCGTAATTTTATTTTGTAATCTAAAGTTTTATAACCGATGGAGACTTTCATTTATCCAAAATCATAATGGTCATGATTATTTTTACTATAATTTGGGTATAGAATAAACTAAAGCGCTACGATTTTCACCACTGTGTAAATCTTGAGATACTCTATCGGTTCACTAATAAAAGAAGTTAAATTATACATTTTAGATATGTAAAAGATAGTGTAGAAGATTCCCTACAAAATAAGAAAACATTAGTATTTCTAAATATTATTGAAACATCATTTACTGATTGAAATTTCCTCATTGTCTTGTAGCAGGAGCATTCTACAATAGTAGACTTTTATATAGTGCTTTTCTCGACAATTGACATATAAGAAATAAAATTAAAGTCATCGAGATCAAATTTTCGGAAAAATATTCTAACTGATTAAAAGTAGAACGACATTGTGCAAGAACTTTTGCATCATCCGTTAATAGAATAAACCTACGCATTCACTTTTTCTTTTATTGTTTCTGTCAATCGTTATCAAATTAAATTTTAAGTATCTTCATCTCTTTTCTTGTCTTTCTACTAGTTGACAAATGACGGAAATTTGAAGTGAATTTGTTTCCTTTTTTCTATTGCTTCTTTACTTTATATTTATTTATCATTCATCGACATTAAGTCATTTTCTCAAAGCGCATATTACAAATATCCACACATTTGCATATCACAAAAAAATGTTTACACAAATTGGCATATGTCTTATGTTAATAACGATAGTATATCTCAATATAGTCAATGCTATACCTGCATCATTATTAAATCCAGAACAACAAGATCAGAAACAGTCCCTTACAGATGTTTTTGGACGATTTGGTATTGATCCTACCACTTATCTCTTACCTGATCACCCATACTACAATAATGATGTTGACAAAAATATGATTTTACATACAAAACGAGAATTGAAAAAGAAATGGGCCAAATTCTTTCAAGGATCTCAATCGCCTTATACTATAGCATTTCCTGCTCTTATTCGTTCACGTCGATCGATTATAGAAGAACATTAATATTACTATCAAGAAGTCGATAAACTCGATTCTTTTTTCTTTTATCTATTTATGAACAAATAAAATTGAGAAATATTCACTACTCTATCTATGTATAATTCAACAAATAAAAGCAGACTTTTACAAATATATATAATTTAGAGCATAAATTTTTCAAAATTATATTTTAACAAAAACTAAATGAGTATATCTTTTCTAAATGCATGAATTTCAATAGAATGTTTTAAATTCATTAAAGTCTCGGTAAATATTTTATTTCATTCATGACAATAAAAACAAAAATCAAATAATTAAATATGAACAATGATAATTGAATAATATGATATAAAAAATTATTTATTCTTAGAATAAATTTTCTATGTGCTTTTTCTTTCAATGTCCTATCAGCACATGTAATCTTTCATATTTAAAGAATAAATGATAAGAACAAGCAAGAAAGAATACACATATCGAATATTTCATTTTAGATATGAGGATACGAAACGAATTTTAACATTGAAAAAATTATATATTCAATTTTTATTAAATTATAAAAGAATGAATTCAATCGATGATGATATAATAAAACGATTAGAAGCACGTTCTTACGATATTTTCAAAGAACCATTAACAGATTTTATACCAATATGTATTCCTGATCAAATATCTATTGTTTCCTTAGAAAAAGCTATTGAACCAATACTTGATTTATTACCAAATCTTCCAAAATTTGTTTGTATAGCTAAAAGTAAATGTGAAAATCCAGCTGATGGTTTAACACAAGATGAATCAGCTTCAATAATGCTTTATACAATGAATTGGCAACCTATGGAACAATGTTTATATTATGTTCTTAATTCAACACTTCGTTCAAAAGATAAACAGAAATTAGAAGCTTGGTTTTTATTTTTAACATTATTTCTCAAAGCACTTTCTCATTTACCATCTTTATCTTTAACTATTTATCGACAAATTGAAATTGATTTAATTGATAAATATCCATTAGGATATATATTTAATTGGTCAACATTTTCATTATGTACATTATCTCTTGATATATATGAATTAAATGAAAATTTAAATAAAACAAATACACGTACTGTATTTACAATTGATTGTTATTCAGGAAAAGATATTCGAAAACATTCATTTTTTTCAAATGAAGATCAAATACTTTTAATGCCTAAAACGGAATATCAAGTAATATCATCTATTAGAAATGATAATGGTCAACATAGAATTCATTTAAGAGAAATTTCATCTATGAAATCTTTATTATCTAATAAACAAGAAATTTTATCTGCAAATCATCTTTTAACTATATCAAATATAGATATTCAATCAAGAACAAGAGTAGAAACAATTCAAAAATATATTAATCGTACATTAAAACTTCAAATTAAAATTAATCAGCATTCATTACATTCATATATTGATTTAACAAATGAAAATCTTGATGA